>WHPZ01590123.1:0-27085 GCA_016617965.1 Macrosiphum rosae
ACAAACAGCGAATAGAAGAAGAGATAACTACAACGCCATGATCATTTGTAATATTTAAGAAAAATGTATTAAATATAAATGTTTGAGAGTTATATTTGAGAGTAAAAACGCTTCCTCGAACAAAAGCATGTCCCAACGATAGTGTCATCTTAATTTGTACCTTTTCAGTTATCAGAATCTATCAAATCCATGTCATTCAAAAAACAAGTTCAATTAGCTTCGGTGTGTTTAACTCGCTCAGCTCAATTTCTTGCAATCAACGAACCGCATTGCAGTTCTAGTATTATAATTGCCTCGATTATTAGCATTCAGAGCACACACATTTGATTATTTGATTGTTCTCTCTACGCTGTTAATTTGTATTTTTTTGTATCCCGATTGGACCTAAACTTACATAATATATGGATGCCTACAAGATAATATTTTGTTCGCGTGATTACCAAAATTATATTCAATATTACAATATTCCAAAAATATGTAGGATAGGTTATGTAGGAATTGATTGAATTATAGTAGGTAAGTACCTACCTATGATAATTAATAACTATATAGTCAGTAAATTATAATAACATCTAAAAATTGAAAAAAGTTTGATTAGGACATTAGGTATCATTACTTAATACTTATTATAGGCTATAAACAATTAACTGCGCATTTAACAGTTAACTGGATTAAATCAATAGTATTTTATGGCTCTTGAACGGTGATAAATGTATAATATTCTATAATAAACGTTAACATATTGATAAATGTTTCATATAAAAAAAAAAACAAAACTCCCAACTAAAGCGGGAGAGATTATATACCTTATAAAAATAAAATATTTCATCCTGACCGTCGAACTCGGTCGTTTACCGGGTATAGAGATATATTCCGAGCGCATCTATATTTATTACTGTAAAGCAAAAAATCGTTTGGATTTTAGACGAAAAAAAAATGTTTTTGAACCGCGTAGGAACGACAAAATAATATATTTATATATACACACACTGAAATATTTCGTCTGTCCGAAGATAAGGTTTATATTATACGCGTTTATTACATGGCCATGCATATTATACTTAACAGTTAGAGACGATTACCCCATACTGATATAAAGACATGGAGTGCTATATATATTATATACATTTTATTTTATATGTATAATATTTATGTATTATATATGTATACAGGGGTCGTAGTGCAACTGTGACTAATTCAAAGCAATAAGAACTGTAAGAACACACACGCGCATAGACACACATATGTGCAGCGTATATATTGTAATAATTGTACAGATAATATGAGTGGAAGGGAAATAGGGACCCGAGGCAGGTGGTTGTCGTATAGGCTATTGAGCATTTGGTCGGAGAAAAACACGATTTGTATCGTATATTTATTGTTTGGGTGTGTCTCGGCGACATCAGGAATTTCGTGCGGGACAAAAACATATTATACTATACTATACACATTATAATATTATGTGTACACGTGTGGTACGGGCGTCGTGTTTTTGAGAATAAAAACCGGCGGGCGGCATCGAACCCGGTCACAGAAGTGTTATAATAAAAATGATAATAGGTATAACATTTTAGTGGAGAGAATCCAAAAATTCGGGATACTATAATATTACACACCCAGCTACAGCGATGGGCAGTGGGATAATATAAAATACAAAAATGCACACACGCCTCCTCACCTTAAACGTGAATTCGACAAAACACAAAATATAAAATATTAAATTACTAGATATATTACACAATATAATATTAGATAGACAAATTACTTCGTCTAGCGCCAACGTATCCTGAGAAATCATTGAATAACTATTTCTCTCTCTCTCTCTCTCTCTGTTGATGTACCAACTTATGTTCCACCTTTAGGATAAATCTATATACGACTACCCGTAGGTATACATAATATAGTGCAGGTCACAGGATCACTCACTATTTGGTAATCTGAAAAAAATCCCCAAAGCAACTATATACTTTGTTTTTAAACTATAGAAGACAGTAAGTTATAGGTACCTATACCGGCTATACCTATTTATTTACCTTATATAAACTCATATCTCATAATTCATAAGTATTAGGTGTATTAGCGTAAAGGCCCGCGGTGGTATCAAGTCTACGTCTTATGGAGATGTTTTGTTTTGCTTATCGGGTCAGCCTCCGAGTCCGTCATCTTTCTCGGCATGGACTCTATTTGAGTAGTGGCAGGATATATATGTGTGCAAAGTGTAGGTATATGGTGCATTCACACATCACTAATTTTTTAGCACATCCCCTCAGTACAGGTCTGAGATGGAATTTAATTTAAGCTTAATTCCTAATTTTTACTTAAAATTTTTTACTGTATCATAATTCATAATCAGGATTGTTATGTTTAAATGTAAAATTGTGTTTTTTTTGGTTTATTGTTAATACATAATAATAATAAATAATAATAGATAGGTATCCTCCAGAAAAAAAGTTAAAGTATTAAATAATTATTATATCTATTACCATTCTTTATTAAACATTTTTTTTTAATTTTATTGTGTAAATTACCAAATTTAAAAATGTTTACTTAATATATACATAATATAATGTCCACATAAAATCCATTCAGAAAATATTTAAAATAAGTAATAGGTAAATAAACAGTAAAACATATACTATTATACTACTACAAGGCGTATTGGCAAATAAGTAAATTACATATTAAATTAAAATTAAGTTGTTTTAAATATAGATAGGTACTGTTTAAAACTCAATCAATTTATTTTGTTTAAAACATCGTTTTAAAGAGAAAAAATAGTTTAAAACAAAAAATAAGGGTTTTTTTCTAAAACGAAAAAATACATACCAACTCTGATCATATAATAGGTACGTTATGACATATGCAAAGCTTTGAATTGAGGCTTTAATAAAACTTAAAATATTAAATAGGTACCTAGTAAAAATAAACACGAGAACATGATCTATATTGCACACAATAATAGAAATTCATTTTTTTTTTAGAAATTTTATTTACATAAGTGTTATAAGAAAATGAGATGGCTATAAGAAGTGAGATAACAATTAAAAATTATCTTGAACGGGAGGCAACCGCATTGCCCGCCAACTGGGGATTTATTTTTAATTGTATGTTATCATTTTAGGAAGTGCCCTGGCCATCGTCTTTTGTGTCTTTTAGGAATCATATGACCAGGATAAGATAATAAGAATTTGTAGGTACCCATGTAGTATTTTAGATCTTGGTGGATATAGTAGGTACCTATACCGGTGGAATTTACATGTTTTTTCCAAGTAAAAAAATCGTACCAGCGTGGAACGTATAGGTTCACACAAAAAAACTATAGTCGACCGAATTTACAATCACCCAATAATAAAATTCTTTCCAAATGTACGTACAATACACCGAATACATGTATGCTGACGTACCTACTGTAAGTCTTTAAATATATTAAACATATAATGTTAATAAATGGCTATAAAGTACGTCTTCAATCAACTAATTTTCCAAATTCCAATTATATACATCCCTATTTATGCATCTAGGATCAAGATTCTGTAACTATATTGTGACGTTTATATAATGTATTTTTATTTATCAATTCTATTTTAATGCATCATACTCTATACTGCAGCAGTGTTCGGTTGTAATGTTATATTTTGTCCTTTTCTACACGTGTCGGAATTATATTATTCTCCTGCAGTTGTAGTCCTGCCAGCTTCGTTCGAATGATTTTTCTTTCTAGTTTCAACATCTGAAACTGATTCACTGCAGCACTCGTTTCACGGCCGTTTTCGACTATTTATACATGAATCTCCCATATATTCAATATAAATTATAAGCTATTATATAACTTTCTAATAATTCAACATTTATTTTTCAAATCTTGTTTTCAGTCGTATTATAATACTCTTGCTATACCTTAATACCTACCTAAAGGAATAATATAATATATTCAATATTGTCACGATATATTTTGTAAAAATAACAGACCAAAAATATAAAACTAAATAAATTAGTAAAAATACCTACCTAATAATTTATACACCTCTGAATTATATTTAAATAGGTATGTACTAGGTAGGTATTTGTATTGTATTTTATAACGTCTCTGTTTTTGTACATGTATACCGACTATTTTTTTATTGTGGACGTTTATTTTTATTGACGCATTTATTTTACTCGAATCAGGAAAATAGTTTACGTTTATCTAAAAAATATCAATGCCACCTACCGAACCCATATTGGTTAACTTTTACTTTATTGTTTTTTAAATAAATTTATAAGGATCGACCTCGCTCCATGCCATCGAGGCATCGAACAACGTCTGTTCAATGTTGAATAAGCCTAATTGCTTATTGTTTAAATAATTACTACAAAGCTTATCGCTATAATTAGGTACCTACCGAATGTAAATACAGACCTCGCTGATAAGAAATGTCAAGTGTGAACCCAGACTTCAGTTATAATGGGAAATCGGCCATCTGAATAATGACTGAATAGTTGTTATTTATTCTAGTTATATACATAATATAACTATATAAGAATATTAAATAATAATAATAATAATAATATTTTTCTCTCAAACATTTCTCTGGATTTTTTCGGCTCTAGAATAGCCGCTACCCTACGTCGACCCAGTCCTCTCGCAATGAGAAAGCAGAGGTCGACGGTCCACAAAAAAAAAACCGTCGATAAATTATATAGTCCCCAGTTCCCCAATCACCACGCCCACTGAAATGTACGCCTCTGCATCAACACGTGTACGGATTAGTTGACGACCGAAATTACTTCAATGCTCATGATGGCACGATGATAAATATATTTATTTTAAACATAAAATGTTGAATGAGCCATTGAATATTGTGAACATGATTAAATATTATAGCTGTCTTAATTTTTATTAATTTATAGTGCTCATAAATACTAATAATTCTAGTTTCAACTTTCGTTCAATTAGTTCTAGAATTTTGTTTAACAGATAAAAAAACTATTAGTCAAAATGATTCATCAATTATCAAATAATAGTATGATACTCGTGTTACTCACGTAGTTACAAATAAAATTATTTAACAATGTATTAATTAGATTAATTTTTCCTTGATTGAAGATATTTAACTTTTTTCTTTAATGTTAAAACGCATTTTTAAAATATTAAATTACTTTAAATAATACATTTTATACTTTTATTTTTCTCATTTTATGGAATAATTATTTGATAAGAAGTAGGTATTTTACTGTAAATTTTAAAATGATCATAATATTAACTTACTTAAAAATAATAATATCAATAAAAATCTACGTAGATAATAATTTTACCTTTAAATTGTATAATAATATGTAAATTCACTCTATGAAAAAACTAACATCACACTATTGAAACTGGTGAACTAAGATTTTATATGTCGTACGTTCGTAAGACATATCAAATTTTCGGTTTCCAGTTTGTCGCTAATGCCGGTGGGTGTAACGTCCTCTTAAGAGGATGTCACACCCGCGCGTGTTGTCTCCGTCTTACAAATGTACAACATAGCAAAAACTGTTTTGAGCGGGACAACTTTTATCTTTCTGTATTTGTAGCAGTGGCCAGTGGCTCCAAAATTTCTGAATATATAGGTTGGACATTTATCTAGCAACAGCGTGCCCATATTTAGATAACATAAATACAATAAAAGGTATTTGTTTCCAAACATTTGTTTTTTTCATTTGCTTATAAAAAATAATTGGATAGTGCTATTAATTAAAAAAAGCACGATGTTACACAGAGAAAGTCTTTCTTTACGTGTTGTGAAAATTTGGTAGTTCTACAACAAATATGGTGCAAGAAAAGTTGTCCCGCGCAAAACAGTTTTTGCTATGTTGTACATTTGTAAGACGGAGACAACACATGCGGGTGTGACATCCTCTGAAGGAGATTTGATAGTTGATAAAGACCATTTTTTTTGAAAACATATACTTATGTCTTATAAATACCTAACTTATTTTTTCACTTTTGTCTATCTTGTTGAACCATAATGGGTGTTTCAAATATTCTAAGTATTCAAATAATATATTATACCTATTATATACATATATAAATACGAGCGTATGGTTGATTNCGGGGGGGGGGGTGTTATAAGTAATAATACATTTAAATTCAATTTGGTGGTAGTACAGTCGTACAGAAGACACAACTAGGGGGATATATGGAAGTATGGAACAATAGAGGGAGAGGATTTCTCCCTGGGTGTGACCATAGACCAATTGTTGTATAATATAATAAAATAATCATGATTAAATACTAATAAAAATAATAACAATATTACTATAAAAATGTAAAATATTATTTTGGCCATCTTGTCGTAAGACTACCAGTAACATTGCGGTCATAGTAATTATTGTATTCTGTGGTATAGCGCATACGGAAAGATAGCCATTATTTTGTGCTACATCATACTTATACAGTATAATTTATGAGTATACGATATAAACTCTTAATCTATGTTACACTGTTTATCAAATCTTAACCTAGTTATGCAGGGTTGCATAGGCATAGGCAATCACTTAACATTTAATGAATAAATAGTGTACTAAATTAAACCAATGGTCCCTTAAACTTGATTTAGTAGTCCATGATTCGTTCATTACAATTTAATGATCCATTATATTATTCAAACGTTTAAATCTAACATCATGAGATTAGAAATTACTACATTAGAATAGTAATTAGTGTTAATTATTAAATAGTAAATTCTAATGTAATAATTCACTAATTAATATAAATTTATAACAATGAAATGTAAAGTTAATCAGAAGCCAAATATCAATTTTCCACCAAATTATACATAACAAAATTATTTTCTAATAGTGATATATTATAGTATATTCAAAATAATCAATCTGTTTAGGAACAAAATTAGAAACGAAACTCATTTAAAAAGTAATCAAACTTCCCACATTTTAATTTATTATTTTATAGCAAATCTATATTATTTAGTATTTATCCTTAATAATGGTATAAAAAAGAAAATTATAGAATAATGAGAATAAGAAATATGTTATACATACAACAATTCAACAGTTAAAAAAAAAAACAGGTATTTATGTACAGAAAACAATATTGTTATCATAATTAATATCAACAGTGATTGACACAGGGATGAACTATTGAATAAAAAAAATATTTTCAGATTATAGATACAGAATAATACATTATTTTATTTATTCAAAACATTTTTTGTTATAAAGTACATATCAAGTATTTAAAAATAAGACAACCAACAATGTAATATACATTAACTAAGTTCAAATCCTGCACCAGATTGTATTGCATACAATAACTTTGTTTTTAGTGTTTCATAGTCTTTGAAAACCGGCATTTTTAGAAGGTTCATACAAGTACTGGCAGTTGGCAAACGATCCGAAGAACTTACTTTCTGAATACAAAATGGAGGATACAATTCCTGTAAACGTTAAAATTTTTATAAAATTAATAAATAAATAATTGTCGAATATATTTTATTTACCTTGAAACCAAGGAGAGGAGGACGTGAACAACTAGTCACAAATTTTAAAAGTTTTGTCTTCTGCTCATCAGTAAAATCATTAACAACTGTCCAGAATAGATCTATGGCTGGGTCCTCTGGTGTATATCCTCCAACATAATTTGTGTGTTTTTTCAAATCTTCTATATCAACTGGAACTTCAGCACCAGAAATTAGCACTTGTACTTCATGATTACTGAACATACGCAACCAATCTAGGGAAATTACATTTGACAAACCCTAGTAAAATATTAAAACAAATCAATAAAAAAAAAATAACAATATATTAACTCATACAAATCTCAAAAATGTCAACTAATGGTTATAGCATTTTTTTGGCCAAGGAATACAATATTAAACATTATTAGATAAACATAAAAAAATGTTGAAAATAAATGTTTATCTAAAATGTATTCTGATAACAATGCTATCTATTTAAAAATTAACTAGAACATTAAAAAAATATATATATAATTTTTAATAATTTAAAATTTAAATAATGTCTAAAATACAAAACTGAAAAAGACCTTAGAAAGAATATAGCTGACAAGTGGCTGCAATACATAAAATATATTTGTATAAAGTTGTAAATTTTTTTTAAGATGTACAGTAAGTCTTTGTTTAACTGGGTTAGGTTCCTAGAATACACAACTTTAAATATGACACTTCTTACACTCATTTAATTGAAATATCTTCCTATCAATAAATAATACAGTAAAATATAATACGTAATAATAATAAGTAGATACCAAATTTTTATTGAGAGTATGCAGCTCCAATTGGATAAGCTTTCTCGAAAATTAATTTTTGTATGAACTGAAAAACATTTTTTAGCGCATAAAAAGCATATTTCAAGGTTAAAGATTATTTTGTGCAAAATATGTGTTAGGAATATATTTAGCCATATTGGGGTATAATTTGAACATTTTATAAAAAATGCAAAAATATTTTTGACCTCTGTCAGTTTCTACACACTTATCAAGATGAAAAGACAATATTGATAAGAATATCAACTCGAGAAGAATGACTATACTCTGTTCAAGTGAAGAAACATAGTGACGATCAGTTTTCATTGGGCCATAATTTGGCAATACCGCCATTGTCGGCCCAACCCAGTCAATTATCTGTATACCTGCCGTGTAGTATTACCACGCCCTTGCGCACAATTTGGCTGCCGACTACATTTCTTAACTTGAACAGAGTATAGAGACGCAAACTCTGGTTTTGGGACGTGTCGAGCAATAAGGGAAGCGCGTCTGATCTCGAGGGGAGTCGAAATGGTAGAGAGTAAGAGAGGGCCCACTATGACTAAATAGTAAATACTAAATATGACTGAATAATTATTTAAAGATTAGGATTAATTTAACTATCTTAAAATTTTTATAAACTGCTACTTTTATTCATTTTTTCAATATTAAATACATTTTTATTAAAAATAATATTTTTGCATATAAAAGATTATTTTGATGAAATTATAGAGCATAGAAACATCTTATTTTTAAGATTTTAAGAGCATATAAATCCAGTCTCTAATAATAAATAATACATGACAACAGTATAGTGCAAGACGGGAAAAGTATAGATAATCTAATTATCGACCAAATGAAGAACTAATATGAAATATTATGTACATATAATATTATGATCAACACCCTCTAGAAACACATTGGCTGACAGAACGATGCTGAGTGACAGCTTTAAAGGAACTAAAATACCTGGGTGGCACATAGCGTCCTAAACAAACCTATTTATTAAAAATAGGCACGGTATGCGACAACAGGAGAATATAGATCACCCAGAGACCCAACTAGGTTTCATCGTGTCCTGGAGGCATACCTTTTGCTATGAGCCAAGAAAGGTATACTACTACTAGGTATAATAAACATGTTAATAAAGTCAATAACATCATTTTCTGAAAAAATTTGGATTTTTTAAGTGAGTATACACTACATCGGTGCCGACCCCTACATTACATGCAAGGTCGACTAAAATTGAATTACATACTATTTGATATTATAACTGACATTATACTGAAAATGTTGCATTGTTAAATGGAACAAAAGGATTTAAAATCTATGACATAATAGCAAAACAACTTTAACCCTTTCACTGCTACACTATTTATCTACTGCAACCGGTGTATGATACGTAAAATAAAATATTTATTGTTTTTTTTTTAAGATTAAATTTAAAATGATGCGAAACATGGTCTCCAAAACTTATATGGTTACCGGAAAAGCAGATTATTATAAAATACAGGGGCATAATTGTATGTCTGGAGCAGTGAAAGGGTTAAACGAGGTAACGTTAAACAAGGACTTACTGTACTACTTATACTCTATACATTTGTAGTTTGGAATTAACTTTTTATACGTGTAATATTATTTTAAATGAATCACATACAGCATATTCATAATATAATATAAATGTAAATTAATAGTTACTTGTTTAAAAAAATAACACTGCTTTCTAATTTGTGTGTTAAGCTTGTAGTCAGCCATCAAATGTATATATTCAATTCGATTTTGGTTAGTTACAGTAATATTGGCACCATTGGGTTTCAATTCTTCTACACGTGTTTGACCAAATTCATCAATTACTATAGTGAAATCTAAACCAAGATCTACAACATCTCCATCATAATTTTTCAATGACAATAAATTCCTGTACATGAGAGGGTCTAGGGATGCTAAATGATGAACATCCACTTCGGTTTGGCGGCCAATAATTTTTGATAGAAAGAATTCTGCTAAAGGAAGCTCAACCAATAAATTTTCGTAAAGAGCCTAAAAACAGTTATTAATTAAGTATAGTAAATATAATTAAGGTATTAATTAATTAAATATTTAATTATACTGACTTTTCCAAGCATCCTTCCAATGAAAAAATAATGCGCAGCAAAATTTTTTTGGATTAAATGAGCATATGGGTTTGGATATAACATATTGTCATTAGTCATTCTAAAAAATCCACGATTTGGATCAAATGCTGTTTTAAGAAGTTCAGATAAAAATTCTCTTAATAAGCCTCCACCATCTACACCAGCTTCATCTAATCCAGCAGCACTTTTCATATGTACTCTTAAAGTTTGCCGAATTTCTGGTTCTATGAATTATATAATAAAAATATAACAAGTATGACACATAAACAAATAATTAAATATCTACCATTTTCAACAGATAATTTTTCAAAAGCATCTTCATACAAATAATTGCGTCGTACTGTAATATGGATATTTGATCCAACCATAAAATGAGAATCAATATTTTGATATTCTACTTTGTTGTTCAACAATAGACCTTGAAAGACAACAACTCGTTCTTCAAATGGCAAAACAAAAGGTATTTCTTTCAAAACAGTTAAAATACGGACTTGACGAGTGGTTAAAGGAGGTCCTTCATCTAAAATAAAATAAAACTGTTAGTACTCGAAGTTAATTTTACTTAATTACCAAAGTTTGGAGGAAACAATTATTCATTAAAATGTCATAAATTTATTTATTATAATTGTACCTAAATTATCCATCGATATTACAGGAACACCTCTAAAAGGTCTATAATTTAATCTAGAACGTCGAGTATATTGCATAAAATGCATATTTGATGGTCTGTCATACGCAGAATTCATTGTGAAACGATTTGATACCCAGTGTCCTTCTGGACAAAATCTACAACGTAGATCTCTAGAATGAAGTTGTCGAAGCAAACTAACAGTCACCTAATATTTAAAATATGTACTTTTATTATTTTGTATGTAAATTATATTATACTCGACAGATATACTATTATAATATATTTACTCGTAATAAATGAGACCAAATTGAAGTTTGAGCATTCTGATTTATGTAATTGTTATATGGCATTTTGGAAGGTCTTGAATCCGGATAAGCTAATTCTATTAAACCTAAAGCCACATCTTTCAAAATTGATGTAATTGATACAAGATCTGCTGCTGTGAATTTCAATGGATTGTTTGTACTTTGCTCTAAAAATAAAGACAATTATATTATAATATATATGTATACACAAATAATTTATTTGAAATTAATATAAATATCATAAACAATTTTAAGAATTCTATATTTTATTTACCAGAATTATTTCCAACAGCCTTATTAAATTCTGCATCATGTAATGTTGATATTAATAAACTGAACAAAGAACAAAATGTTGCTAATAATGGCACAATTCGGTCAAAATCTCCAGGAGCTAAGTTTGTCCCTCTTGATATCACTGTTACTAAACTGGTAGTAACTAGACTAGGACCAAACAGTGATTGTTGTTCTGTTCTTAAAATAGTTGTCCATAAGTGTTGTAAAAAGTCAGCCTTTAATGCTAATGTGTATAATAGTCTAAAAAATAAAATATAATTATGATACATTATACATTATACACTAAAAAAGTAACAAATATGTACTTAAAATACAATCTAAAAAATAATGAATAGTATGCTTTTTTGTGCTAAAATTATACAATTAATATGAACACAAAAATATAAAAAGAGTTTGATTATTTACTTTATAAAACTTGAAAAATTAGCAATTAACACAACCTGCTATACACGTTGCAGTGTTATCGACCAATATGCTGCGATTAGTGTATTATTATTATAATTTTAAATAATAATAATCTTAATTTGTCAAAGACCAACATTTTATACTTAACATTTTCCAAAACATGTTCTTATTTTTTCTAATATGCTCAAATATGCATTTATATGCAATAACAAAAAAATATGTAAAATAAAAGGTTCAGTGAAACTTACAAGGGCTAGGTATGCAACATATATATATACACTACTCACATTGTTTTGTAACCTTTCTAGACAAATATGAAAAACTAGAAATCCTCAGCCCTAATTATTAGTAATATATTATTATGTATTACAAGTTTGAAATACAAGGGAAAACAAGGAGGGTAATCAGTAGGTGTAATAATATTTTTTCCATAAATTACTAATAGTTAAAAAAATAACACATTTTAAGTTCTGTGTCTATTTATAATGTGTAAAAAGTGGCTTTCCAAAGGAAAAACAATATAGTTGATACTCTACTTTATTCTAAACGTTGTACAGTCTTCAGATGCACTTAGCTCTGCACAAAAAACTAAAGAGATGTGGAGGAAAAGTTTTGGAGTGGGAATCAGCAGTAGCACCCAGTTAGGTCCCTCTTATTCTGAATGTTTTGGTTCTATTCAAAATCGTAAATATTATACTCTGGCCCAAGAGAGAAGTAAACCGTTTTCAGACTAGAACCCGTCCGAGTTGATGCCACTCATTTGACATACCAACAATACGGGTTGGTTGCTGCTGTCAGTATGTGTCCGTAAGACAGATCACTTCTCTAGTGGGCTAGAGTATAATGCTATAACTTCATTAATAACTTGTAAATAAAATATTTTTTTACCTGTATTTATGTACAGCTAGTTTGTGAGACATAAGCAAATAATGACATAATTTGCAAACAGGTGCGAGCAAAAAATTTATAGAATCTGAAGAACAAGAGTTTTCAACGGACAGTATTATTCTGTTTACTCGGAATGATTCATTTAAAAGTTCAGAACATGATTTCAAAATCTAATAAAATATATATTTTAATATTAGAATTATTTAAATATTAGTATATATATTTTATAACAAATAGTATTATTGCCTCAAGTTCGTCTTCTGTATAACCACAAAATAATTTTTCATTTTTATCTTCATCATCATCATCCGATTCATTGTCAGAACTATCATGGTTTACATTTCTATACTTCCATGTTTTATTTAGATAGTCAATAACTGGCGGTTCTGCTAAATGACTTGCCAAAGTTGAAATAATATCCATATAGTCATTAATTGAATTTACTTCATGTCCAGTTTGACGGCATTTAATCACTATAATAGCAAAATAGTAATAACATAATAATACATAGACTGATTATAGAATATATTATTTTTATTTACCAAATGAATATTCTTCAAAAGATGGCTCAATAATTAGCAAAGAATAGAATAGGTTTGTATTCATCTGTTTTAATAGAGTTGAAGAATGAGTTAATGACAGTATTAATTGTCTAAAATCTGGTCCGATATAATCAGCTTTATTTTGATCCAATGATAAACTTGGTAGAATAAATTTATGATTTATATCAGATATAGGACCTTTCAAAAAGGTTCTTATAAAGTGATTCATAACCGTACAGCTGTAAAATAAGTGTTGAGATTTGTAAATATTAGGAACATTAATTTTAATGTTTAAAATATAAAATAATGGTTAGCACATATTGTGGATTGGTGGATTGCTAGTAGGTAGTGTAGTGTATACAACACCAACTGCCAGAATACTTCAGAATACAGTTGTTTGTCTTTTTAAATGGGTGTCAATGACGTCTAGGGGGCTCTGGGGTTAATACTATTTGGTATATTTATACTTGATTACACATGATTTTGTGAAAAGTATTTTATTTTGTCACAAATATATTACAATGACTGTGTTTTTTTCCTTTGAATTTGATTATTTTATTAGATACAGATTAATAGTTGTACATGTTACGGATTGTGTCGATGGCCGATTGATTTTTATAAATTTAAATATTGGCGTTTAGGTTGAACAGTCATAAGCCGTCACCATTGATTGATAACGACTATAAAAAAAATAATTATTACTGTTGACTGTATATGTTATGGAAATCAAATTCATGGTAATTATATATTTGTATGTAAAGAGAAGTAGGAAAATTTAAAAGTCTCTAACAAAAATCTTGAGTCTAAAATAGATACTAGAGTAGACTCTGAAATTGAGTTTTAAGGGTAAAGGAGGGGGAGGGAGGCTTTACCTATTAACAGTAAAAATATCAATACTGTGGAATCAAGGAGAACTATAATAATATGTATAAATATTGAATAGTATTTAAGAAAATTGGAATGTATAACGTAATAGATCAAAAATTAAGGAAGAGTAGTGATACAAAGGTAAAATATTGTGATTAATGTTTTCTTTTTTTTTTCGTGTAGTAAAATAAAGAACATATTATCTTACGTGTATTCATCTAATAATGTTGGTGATTGTACTGAAAATGGCCTTTTCACAAATTCTAGTATACTTTTAGCTAAAGGTGGAGCTGGTGTGTCCTCAACATCAAACATTGCTGGAATTTTAGTATCGAGAATTTTACGTAGACTATCAAAATAACAGTTTTTGACTAAGTATTGGAATAACTATAAAAGTACATAAATATTTGTAATTAATATATACTGTATAACACATTATACCAGGGCCGGCGTTAGGTTTTGCGAGGCCCTGAGGGGAATACATTCCTCGAGCCTTTTAATTTATGGAATATTTAACACCCCCACTCACCACAAAAGAAGAAATAACTTAATTTTCATAATCATTTACCTGAATGTACAGTTAATGTTTATTTATACATTATACATCTATAATAATATTAATACAATTTCTAATAGCCTATATTTATATTTAATATCTTAATAATTTATTAAGAAAAGTATTTATTGTTATAATAAAATAGAGTTTTACTTTTACCTACTTAATAATTATTTAGGTAGGTATTTAAAGGAAAAATATTTTAATCGTACAAATTAAAGAAACTAAAATACAAAAATAATAAGTCAATAAAGGGGATAATTTTCTACAGGGAGCATTGGACTTTGATTTTTAATTTTGTTGCTTAAAACAAATATATTAAAAATAACAGCATCTTGTGAAAATTGATCATAATCAAAATCGTATTGTATGGTTTAGAAATAGAATTTTGAAAGTCTAAGTCCAATGTAAGATGTGTTTCTCTTTTAAAAAAAAAAATTATTGAAATCAGATCACTCTACTAGGCGTGAGAGTTTTTCCTGTAAAGCATGTTTTAGAGCAAAAAAACCGGGCCACGTGCAGGCCCCGTAATTGACAAGACTGAAGACGACAACCATTCACCAGTAGTGTAGATAATAAAATGATGGTCAAAAATAAAAACCAAGTGGTCAAATAAAATTAATTTTGTCAATCTATAAATAAATTATAAATAATGATTAAATGCTTTATACTGGAACTTCCATGATTTTTAATTAAAATGATAATCGTGCTCCTCTAGTCGACTTGCTTCGAACAGTATTAATTTAAAGTTATAAAATATTTGTAAGTAAATATTCATATTTGTATCTAACTATTTCATAATAATTAACGGCGTGGAATCGGTTTCCATATTTTCGTACAGCAGTGAATTTCTGTGTATTAAAAAATCAATAATGCAGCATAAAATACGAATACCCAAACATTTTTATTCACATAAATATGGTAAGGAGCGAGGCGGCCCTGGGCGTGGGCCCTACTCCCCCGGCCGTGCATTATACTTTCATGTATATACTTACGTCTCGTAATGCAAGTATTGCATTATCTGAACCAAGAATCTTTTTATAGGATTCTACTGAAGTTAACTCCTCTATGATTCTTAAAGGTGTTGCAAATGATTCCAAATTCGATGCATTTAATAAATCAATATTGAAGGAAAGAATCCATTTCATATGCCAATACCAAGAGCCATTTTTGTCCAAACTTGATTTTAATAGTTTTGAACTATTTCTTAAAATATGTTGAGATAACCAAATCTGTAATCATATAAATATATAATAACTTTAATAGAATAAAACATAGGCTTGATAAAAATAGAATTAACAACAGACTAAGTAATACTTAACTTGTTTAATTAAATATTATTATTTTCTAAGAACACAAGTTTAAAAATAAAAATATAATTGTAAAATTTCATATTATATTTATGATTAATATATTTTTATTGATCTTACACCGTAGAAAATTAATCAACAGAAATAGGTAGGTACATGGTATAAAAATATCCTCAACTTATGCAGGTAATGCATAAAAAAAATAAAAAATAAAATAATATTATATAATATTATTAAATAATTGGAGAAAAAAATTATTATTTAACTTTCTCAACCAAATAGAAAGATAGGATAATTAATTCAATTTTAACCACATAATCAGTTATCCTCTCAATTGAAAAATTGTGAAAATTAAACAGTGATTATTAAACATAGAGTTAAAGTGCTTTTTAGATGTGGATGGACAGATCTTCATGAAAATAATAAAATGCTACAGATTGGCTAATGAAGATAATTTACCAGTGACAAAATATTTTTTAAATAATACTATAAGTACCTACCATTGACCTAATTTAAATCTTAGGAATTTTAGTTATTGGATTAGTTATCCATTGTATTAAAAATGGGGAGTAATTTTCTGCATATTATTATGAATCTTAAAATTAAAAAATAAATTATAATTATATGTTCAATTTATATATTATGATTGTATCAGATAAAAATAATTAATTTTTGAAGTTTAGATTTATAGCTTGATCAAATAAATACCTAGGTAGCTAGGTACCGATATATTATTATTTAAAACAAAAAGTGAAGTAACTTACAAGTCGCTGAGAATCGATTTCTCTATCATGAAAAAAGACCAAATTTTTTACAAGGTCTGATAATATTTCTTCAGATAGCTGTTTGCTCTTCAAATTTGATACAGTATTATCAAACAAAGTGCGATAATGACGTTTAATTTTCTTTCTAGTTAGAAAGCTTCTAACGCAAGACTGCACTCTAATAACACGTCGTTGTTCGCGTCTTGCTTCCTTTTAAATACAATATAACAATAATCTATTATAACTGTAGGTTTTAATATACAATTTTATAATAATAGAGTTTGATCACATACTTCTCTCTGTTCTCGTTCATACCGAGCTCTCTGTATAAGATTACTGACAGGTTCGTGCACACTAGCTCCTGCATAATTTTGCTCAGGTTTTCTGCGAAATTCTCCTTCAAAACTGTACATTATAGAATATTAGTTAAGAAAAAATTATTGTCGATCATTATAAATGCAAAAACATGTATTCGAACACTGACAAAGCGACAAGGTTTTAAAAACGAAAAAATCCAGTTTCAGGAAGTCTCAACTCAAAAGTTGTATGCCTAATAATATTTTGTTGTTATGATGCTATTATCAGCGAGTATGACTTTTACCATGACTAAATAAATAGGTATGATTACAACTTTGTGATACGCATACTACCCTTCCACGTCGTCAATCGGCTATCGCGTACTGCGTAGTCACTGGTTCCCCGCTTCTATATTGATATTGCCGACCAATGTAGTGCGGAGAACTACGAACAATGGGTGTAGAATAGTGGGGAGATGCGCAAACCGGACGAAAACAGGATTTTGTAATCATACCTATTTATTTAATCATGACTTTTACATATTTTTATTTTATCATCACTATATTTTGTTTCCTAAAATTTATTTACAAATAACTATTGTGCAACATCTCAATGCTGACGTCACGTTCAAAGTTTCGTTGGAAATTGATGCATACATTTTTTATTAGATGCGCAGAAAATGTGATAATGCCTATTTGACATAGATAACATATTTGACGAGACATTTTATGACTATTTGACGACACCACGGTCCACGACACCCCTCATTTAACCATGATCAAATTAATCTGTACAAGCTTGCCATTTTAGTGATAAAAAAGGTTTATTAAATTGTATTCATATTAATCTTTTAAGACCGTACTGGCGTACTACCTATTGTTCTGTGGTACTACCGTAGTCCGTAGTCATAATAACCATAAAGGGCGCTGATCTCTGGTATTATTATGAAGTGAACGGTATATTTTATTTTTTTTATTCTCATTAAAAAATTTTGTACATAGTACATCAATACATTAGTTTAATACGATAATAGTTGCAAAATGTAATTTAAATTGCCATTGCCCATTATAATATGGTAAGCAATTAATTCCAACTAGAATCTATATTATATAGGTACTATTAAAATATATTAATACATTTTCCTGTGCATAATATGTTGATTTAATCAATGATTTAGCTTTAGATCATTTACTATTTATATTTTATATATTCTAGTATACTAGAAGTATTATACTATTATACTTATAATAGTGATACTAGACAGTTGTTGTCACGATTTAAGATAGTATTACTATCTTAAATCGTGGTTGTTGTACAAAAGTTATGGTTTTTGTAAACCGAAATATGTTATGTTGTCTACACTGTTTTCAAAATTTGTTTGCCCAGTTTATAGTTTTATACCTATAGTTTCAATTTGTGTGATTTTATTATTTCAACTCAAGCAGTAAGCCGCCCCTACCGCTTGCATTTTGATTTTACTAGGTTACAACTTTTAAGTTGTAAACTTATAACGCTACGTTACATCGTTATTTCATTTTAATTATCTGTGTTAGATATATTGCTTATAATCCAAGTACATGTAATTAAGTTGGGTTCAATGTATTTTACCTTTCCGGATGTTTGATACGTTCGAAAAATACATTCCATATAATTAATCTAGGTACCATAAGTCTATGTTACCTTACTGTTTTTTTATTTAATACATTTTTATTTCATGTTGTACAATATATTAAAATGTTTGTAGGTCAAAATAGCGAAAACTGTGAAGTAGTTAGTATGGGTGACAGCGATGATGAATACGATAGGAAGCGAAGGGATAAATTTCGAGGCGAACGTACCGAATCAATAAGAGGCGGTGATAACCGTAGAGATGACCGCCGAATGCGTGATGATTGGAATGACAGGTAACATAACTTTAGATTTACAGTGTTAAACTTTTCGTGATACCATTAAAAATTTGTATTTAATTTGTTAAAAAAGTTTGTATCTAGTTAAAAAAAATAGGTTATAGGTAGTGTTATTCCTGCTAAACCTTTGTAGAAATATCTACTTTACTATACATGCAAAGGGGGACTGACAATTTTAGGCCCTAGATGTAATATTTTCAGGACTTGTAGATTAAAAATGGTAACCAATATAGGATCTTTAGATACTAAATATACTAACCATTAGTCTTACCCTGTCACCCTGATGCCTAGATGTCAATTCACTCTGTACATAATTTTTCTATACCTCTACCCTGCCCAGCAAGAAAGTATGTCTCATATATTCAATATAATCACAGCAAGTATCACAGTGGTACACAAAATTTATTTAAATCAAAGCCAAATTAAAACAGAGTTATACGATATAAAATTTAGGTACCTATTTAAAAATATTTCTGTTTAATATTCTAACCTACGTTATAGTTTGATATTAAAATTGTCCCCTCTATAGTTATCATACAACTTAAGTGATATGAATCTAATGCATTTCCAATATAAATTTTATAACATAACTTTTAACATGCATAAAATAAACACCAAATATTATATTTTTAAAATTTTAAATAGATACATTTCAAAAAACTCTCAACTAGGAAGCTATATCCATAGTGTTGTTTCTGTCTTACAAACGCTTAACATAGCAAATTGTACGTTCTAAATAATCCATTTAACTTGGTTAGGTTTAATATTAGAGTGAATTCACCTATTATCAAATTTCGAAATAGAGTAGTTTTTATCTAGTATATCTCGTAGGTTTTTTTATTTATATTTTAATTTCAAAGTGAGATATGAGCGTTTTAAAATGTATTAACATTAAACATTTTTAAATATTGTACATCAATATGAATTTATTGATATCATGATGTAAATGAAACATCAATACAATAATATTAAAAATAAATTTAACCTTAACTTTCATTTAAATAACCTAAACGTCATACAAGTTCCTTCAAAATGAATGTTGAATTTTGTACCTACATGTTCACGATTTATTTGATATAAGTGAATAATGGATTTGAACATATTTAAAATCAAAAAAATAATAATTGTATTAAGAAAATAAACTCTTTACTAAAACATTGAATAAAACATGACTATATATATATACCTAATTAAATATCAATAAATTAAAAATATTACCGTATTTTATTTTTTTTAAATATTGTGTATCTAAACCTATTATATTATTATACATTTTTATTTTTTAGCCGATTGATGAAAACTACAAGGTACTTATTATTTAACAATTAAAGGGCTTTTTTTGTCTCACATAATTTATTTTATCATTCAAATTTAATACTTCATATAGTATAATATTATTTTCTATGTTTTAATATTTAGTAGTAAATTGATGGATATACATTTATAATTATTTTAAATGCCCTTTATTATCTATACATATATAGTTACAATTTACATATTTGTTGTTTTTAAAGAAATATAAAATTATTATTTACTTTATAGAGAAACATGGGGTGCACGTAGTCGAGGTCGAGGAGATTATAGAGGCCCGATGCGTGATCGTTATAGTCCAGGTGCCCAAAGAGATCTATCACCTCCAGTTAAGAGAATGAGGCCTCCAGATTGGTTAGTATTTACATTAACTGGTGTAAGGGTATAATTTAAAATAATTATAATAAAAATAATATGAATGAATTATTAACAATTAAAGGGAAGACAGACGTATTGGTTATGAACCTCCTGGTTATGGTTATGGTGCACCTTGGGAACCTCCCGCACATCATATGCCTCCTGTTTCTAGGTAAATATTTAAAATTTTATTAAATGTTAAAATATGTCTTTACGTACCTATACTAAATAATTTAAGAATTATGACAATGAGAGACCCTGGGGCACATACAGTAAATCACCCGACTCCGCCACCAGCAGAACAGTCTTCAGGAGATACTCAACCACCTATGATGTCTTTAAAGTCTTTTTTGATTACTCAAGATGATAACATAACTGACGAAGAAGCATTAGCTAAATATAATGAATACAAATTGCAGTTTAAAAGAAATCAACTTAATGAATTTTTTGTTGCCCATAAAGATGAGGAATGGTAAATTATATAAACAATTTATTCTTGATGTATACAGGTGTATTGTATGTATATTATAACATTGTAATTTTAAAAGGTTTAAGATTAAATACCATCCTGATGATAGTGTAAAACGAAAGGAAGAGCAAACTATAGCACTTAAAGTAAGTATTACATTTTTTTATTTTTTATTTATGTCCAATGTACATTTTATTTTCTTACCTTTAGAA
Organism: Macrosiphum rosae; assembly: GCA_016617965.1. Lineage (NCBI taxonomy): Eukaryota > Metazoa > Arthropoda > Insecta > Hemiptera > Aphididae > Macrosiphum > Macrosiphum rosae. Next base: position 21,496 of record WHPZ01590123.1, read on the forward strand.
ACGGTTAGAAGTTTTTAAAGAATTTTTAGAAAATGGCAAAGTTGAATCAGTTTGTGTGGATGCTGATAATCCAGAGCCTCTAGTTCATCTTCTTGATTCAGTTGTGATAAAACTTGAAGGAGGTACGGATTTTGATTTAACAGTGTTGAATCCTAAAGAGATATTAAAAGCCAAACAGGGACCAGAACCTGAAAAGAAAGAAACAGATAAAAAAATTAAGTATGGAACTTGATTCATACATTTGTTCATTTTATATAAATATAAAATAAAATTTAAATATTTAAACCCTGAATTGATGAATATAATTGTAGTGCTGAAGGAAATTCTGATGGTGAAGTAGACAGTGATAAAGAAGATGGTAATGAAACAAATAAAAAAAACGATACTGAAGTAAAAAAAAGTGAAGGTAACTTAAATTTAGTTTCACTTAGGTTCAGTTGTACCATCTCCGATTAAAGTTAACCAAAGTTTAAATGGCCAAATTTACCCGGTTATAAAATCTGTTATCAGCTGATTAAGCTTAATAAAAGTGTAACCATAGACGGTACAACTGGCCTCTAAATTTTGAAAATAATAAAACCCCCAGGTTAACAATGGGTTAAATATATTTTTAAAATTTAATTGTTTGATATTATCAAGTTTTGAAGTTTTAATTGTCTGCAAAAATAATTATATAAAAAATAACAAATATAGTTGTATAATATGTTTATAGAAGTGATGGATGTGGATGGTCAAAAACCAGAAGTCTTGGATATTACAAATGATAGTGATCAAAATGTATAAATTTATTTAAAAGATATTAAATTTAATGTATAATTAATATTATAATATTCCATGTATATCGCAGGACGATGTTGTGAAACCAAGAGCATTGCATCGTACAACTTCTGTATTTTTACGCAATTTAGCCCCTGCAATAACCAAAAGTGAACTTGAAACAGTAAGTGATTTTTATATATAAATAACTTTAATTTATACTTTAAAATTAATACTGTGAGGCAACTCTTGACTAACAAATCTATCTGATAGCTACTGTAATATTGGCTGTATACTTCTCGCATGACCAATTTTCCATCTAAAATTTTTTTTTTTCCAATGTTAGCTAGTCATGCTCTTAAGTGGCGGAGTATATAACAGATTTCACTTTTCTATTGTACCTTTATAGTTGTCATAAATTAAAGAAAATATATTTATACTTTTTAATTTTTCTTTTAGATTTGTAAACGGTTCCCAGGATTTATAAGATTGTCTATAGCAGATCCTTTACCAGAGCGCCGTTGGTTTAGACGTGGTTGGGTAACATTTGATAGAGATGTTAATATAAAAGAAATTTGTTGGAATCTTAATAGTGTTAGAGTAAGTCTAAAATTAAAATTGGTGTGATTTAATATTTATATGTAAAATGTATTTTCACATTATTGAACTATATTTGCGTTTCGCATTATGACATTGAATTCTAATCTTAAACTTAAAAATGACCATTTAATATTTTTAAATGTAACTAGTCTTAGTTATAAATTATCAATATAGGTACATATTTAAAACTACTTTGGTAGAATCTGCTTATTACGATAACGTATATCGAATAAAATGATTCCCAGGCCATGTACTTGGTTGGGTTTATATATCATGTGCAGTATGCTTTTGTCATCCAAATATAACAATCTGATTTTCTAGGTCACGTGAAGATCATTATAAGCGGATTCTAGTATTCTACAGTACTTTTAAAATGTTAAAATTGGACCCTATTTAATTTATTGAAAACACCTAACATAAATCTAAATATTGTAATTTACAGTTGCGTGACAGTGAGCTGGGTGCTATAGTCAATAGAGATTTGAGTAAACGCATACGGTCTGTGAATGGAGTAACAAATCACAGACAAGTTGCTCGCAATGATATGAAACTATGCGCCAGTATTATAAACAATTTTGATAACCGTTCAGGCTTATGGCAATTAACTGTTGGCGAGCAACCAGCCTCAGAAAAAACTTATGGTGTTGTATCACGTAATCCTGTTCTACATAACATCACAGATTTTTTAATCGAAGAAGCGTCTGCTGAAGAAGAAGAACTTTTAGGTGAAAATGCTACTTGTGAACCTGAAGATAATACTGAAAAAGATTTGCAGCTGTTTAAGGTAGTAATTGGTTTAATTTATAACTAATGATCTATATTATTCTATTAATTCAATGTTATATGAAGTGCTGGAAATGGACCAGAATGGTGTTCTGGTTTGTAATATTAGCTTTAACGTCCGTTGCAGATAGTTAAATTAAGAATTTAAGAGTCCGGATCATATGTATTTATATTTTATTGTAAACATAAATTCAAGTAATCCAAATTTAAAACCTATTTTATTATAGGTATTTGCATAAGGCGTATTAATTTTATAAGTGTTCTGGTTTTTACAATTTTCCATTTCAAGCACTGGTTATATGTACAATAAAATAGCTGTTTTATAGTTGTAAAAATGTATTTGAATTTCCAGGCTTTAGATAAGATGTTACTGTATTTACGTATTGTACATTCAGTTGACTTTTACAACCATAGTGAGTATGTAAATGAAGATGAGATGCCAAACAGATGTGGAATTATGCATGCTCGTTGTGCACTGCCCAGTAATCCGGTATGTATTTAATTTGTTGAATATTAACAGCCTAAGTTAATAGTGCTAAATAATCATTCGTTTTAGCCTACACAGCAAGAAATCACTGATTATTGTAATAACTTTCAAACCAAAGCTAACTCTTTGACTGTCTCGACTTCTCATGAAGTAAGTGAAAAAGAATTAATGCAGCTTGGAGCAAAACACGAAGAAGAAGAAATCGAGAAGTTTGTAACTTCTAATACACAAGAGATATCAAAAGACAAGTGGCTATGCCCTTTGTCAGGCAAAAAATTTAAAGGTCCTGAATTTGTGCGCAAACATATTTTCAATAAACATATTGATAAATTGGACGATGTTAAAAAAGAAGTAAATTAAAATTGAAATATATATTTTTCATGAATAATTAAATAAATATATGCTTTTTATTTCTACTAAGGTGAAATATTTTAATAATTATCTCCGTGATCTGAAGAGGCCACAGTTGCCTGAACATCCTGGTAGTAAACAAGGTAGAAAAGATGTGAATGATGCTCCTCAGACATATCCACCAGCTGCAAATCCGTAAAAATAATTGTTTAACTATTTAACTTTCAATTATGATACATAAATTATAATTAGTGTATTTATGTTATAGTTACCAAATGCCTGGCTATCCACCATATGGAGGTGCTGGATTCGGTCGAGGGATGTATGGCTATTCTAGACCACCTGCTCGTGGAGGTTTTAGAGGTGGCGGCAGGTAGGTTCAAATATTTGCTAATAATATTTACAGTTTTTTTTTTTAAAAATTATTTGCCATATTACATTAGATTGTATTAATTTTTGGGTGGCTTTGATTACAGACCAATAATTCATTACCGTGATCTAGATGCCCCTAAAGAACCAGAGGAAAATTTTATTTGAAAACAGTAACAATTTAATATAAAAAAATAAACGGTTGAATTTTATTATACATGTATGTATATATATATACACTATGTATAGTATAATATAGTATATTACATTATATTATATTATATTATGTATAATATAGTATATTATTATGCATTAAAATCATATTTTTTTTTATGTTTATCCAATTCTAATTTTAATTTAAAATATTATATCTGACTTTATTTGTAGGATTGTTTTTTAATCAAACATACATTTTTGAAAACTTGAACATACATTTTTTATTTTAATAGTTTAATAAATGTAAATGTATTAGTTTATTTGACTTAGTGACAATATTTTCTTTAATTAATAATTATGGGCATACATAAAAAAAAAAAAGATAATTAGTTTCTCAACATAATATACTTCTTACTGTATCTTAAAAGTAATTTGGCTCATGTAATAGTTTATTTAATATAAAATGTTTCTGGATTCAATAAAGTACTAAGTTTATTTCTAATATTAATATATTAAAATGTAGAAGATTCCCTATATTATATTTCTTTGAAAAAGTACTATATATAATTATATATATTATGGGTTAGTACTCAACACTCAATTACTATGTTTTTAAAGGTGGTGACTGAAGAAAACTGACATATGTAGTATGTACTAATACTTTGTCACTTAGGACAATAGTTTCACATAATTACATAACAATTTCATTTATGACTTATATGTATCCAATACTAATATGTATGTGCATGTGCATCATATACCTAGTTGGAAGGGGGGGATTGTAAAATATTAGTGTATTTTTAAAGATAATTTATAAATATCAGTCTTGTTTCAAGATATAAGATACTTTATTTAGAAAAAAATATTTAGCTCACAGTATATGTGTAACATTAAAATTTGTTGAAAGAGTTTATTTAAAATAAGACGTTTCTATCATATTCTATATGATATGTTATAAGGATAATACAGATAATACAGAATAATAATTTTGTGATTATTTTGACAATATGCATATATAAAAAAAACTACAGATGTGTAAAGGCTTTTTATCTAAATATTTAACTAATAATTATTTACAAAAGAGTAAAATATACTTTAAAGTTTGAAGTTTAAAGCGTAAAATACCATTCTTTTTTTTATTAAATATAAAGATACTTTTAAAAATAACACTGATATTACCTACCTAGAATTATTTATATAGCAAGAAGGTTAGGTGCGAGTATGTCTTCACTTTCTGTATTTTTTACAGAAAGAATTTTTTTTTTTTAATTGTGTTTGATTAGATGTTTTCATTTTTTATTTTGGCCATTAAGATCAAATCATACCACTTGTCTCTGATTTCTGCAACTTCCCTTCTTGTTTTTAGGTTTTTGGAGAGTGTCTTTGATTTTAGAACTTTTTCTATATAGTCCTTAGCACCTTATTCGCTAGTTGTGCTATCAAAGATCCTTTGGATTTCACCTCATTCTCCTTAGTTATTACTTATTATTGATCCTTAATATTTAAAACGCTATACTTTTCTGATTGTGAATCATTCTAACTTATGTTTTGTTTTAATGCATGGATATTGTGATTATGTTACATTTTCATGACTTTATAATACATAATCTTAAATATGTGTTAAGAAATAGTTTATACTTACTATCTACTTGTTAGTAGTTACTATAATGGGTAAAATCAATCAATAGATTATATGTTATATAATCTATATAAATATATAATGGTAATAGGTAATCTGATTAAATATTTAAGTTATTAAATTTTAGTCATAGGCTATTGTACCATAAATTCTAAAATTTCTATAGTTTTTATTTTCTTTTTTACTTAGGGCCCATATTACAATAGTCGATCTCTGGTTAAACTGCGGAATTCGGCCGGTAAAATCAGTGGTTTAAGAGTAAATGAAGCGTAATCGACTTGCAATACGGGCCCTAATTTACCTATATTAGAATATCTATGAATGGTTAGTTTTCAAGGAATTTTATAGTAAAAAAACTCCCTCTAAAAATGTTATCATGATTGTGACACTAATACACTATATTATATTGATATTATTGAGTGTATGGTATGACTAACAGTAGTTAAGTA
>WHPZ01590124.1:0-10392 GCA_016617965.1 Macrosiphum rosae
AATCTAGAAACTATACAATCTGTACATAAAAAAAAAGTACAATAAGCATAAATGATGGTTATTTTTAAAATTATAATTTATGAGCTTGAATATCTTGAGGGAAGAAGATATATTATTATTTTCTAAAATGTTTTATTTTATATGTATATATTTTATATAGAATCATCAAAGAGCTCTATTTAAGTATATATATAACAACGGAGATACGATTACTGATTCATCATTTTTAACTGAAGGACATTTAGCAAGCAATGCCGATTTTTCTGAAAACTTTAAGCAACTGGGAACTTTTTTTTATGCTAACATAACGCCTCAATGGAAATCCATTAATCAACATGCGTGGGCACTTATTGAATCTGCCATTAGATCGTATGCGATGGATGTAAGTATGATATTATAAATATTGCTATAGAATTTCTGTGTTTTATATAAATATATTTTAAAAAAGTCACTACGCGTTCAAAACGATTTTGGTTGTAAACACCATTGAACCAAAATATGTATTATGTATAGTCTATCGAAATTCTATAAATTGGAAAAAAAATTACAACAATGACTTAGTTATAAATGTTTTAATATTTAATTTTTTCGTTACAATTAAAATAGTCGTTAAACTTTTAACAAAAAAAAATATTCAATACAACTTTCAAGAAAAACAATATATAAGCATGTTTATAATATTCTATAATATTTTTTGTTGTTATACAAATATTATTACGTCTCCAGCGTAGTATACATTATAATATTATGTATTACGTGTAGGTACATAAGCTAATAATTATAGCCTAAGATACACGTAGTCTATGTGGTAAATTGTAATATATTATTATTAATTTCATTATTGTAAACATAATAGATGTTCACGCTTGAATTGTTATTATTCAACTATACAGCGATACAAACTTTTTTTGTCAATTGGTCTTCCACAAAGTTTTGATGTTGTATTACAATAAATATTATATGTGATTCAATCTGTTACTTATACGGTCGTGCACATCACACGCGCAATATAGTATAAAATAAATTACTCACAAGCCTAAGCTCGAAAATCGGTCAAACAATTTCCGGCTACACACCCTCAACCAAAAATAAAAAACAATGTCTGTACACGCCCCTCGGGCCCGTCATATAGGGATGAACTCATGAGATTTCAAATCCCAGAGGAGGGGATAAGAATATAATATTTTGAAACAAGTCATCTATAGCGAATATTATATAAGAAATGTATAATATTATATTCGTTAATATAATGATAGGTAATACACATATTATACCAAAACAACAGCACTACAGTTCTACTATAGAATATACGGTCGTGTGCAGTCGCAATGTGTTATGGTAAAAAATATTCTTCAATAAATCCATGATGGATGTGCTGATGTACCTATTACCTACATAATATAGAATAATCTATTATAATATGATTTCATAACAAACGTTTTCCAATGTAGGTACATTTCGTTGGCCTCAACTAACAACTATGTATTTAATTTTTCTTGTTTTTTCCCGCTTATAATGTGATTGTATAGTGTGTAACTAATTCTTATAGTGTGAAATTATGCACCAACATTTTTTCATATAAACTTTTTCGTTATACTGTCTATTACAATACGTTTATCGATTATTGATGTAATAATAATTATTAATTACCATATAGGTACACAAAGTTTTATTTTGTCTAGTACAATGTTTGCATGTTGTCATTTAGATTCAATTCATTCTATTAAATTAAAATATACCTAGCTGTATAGGATATGGTTGATCCATAACCTACTTCTCAAACACGCATTCCATTTAAATCTCAAACCTCAGTCATCGTGAAGTCGATTACTGAGAATTCGCCGAAACTTTCTTGTCAAACGTTCTGCTTTAACATGTTAAACAGAATTTTATTATTAAAAAACCATTTATTTTATTTTCCTGGATATTGACTTTTCTCTTTTCAGTTCTTTAATCTCTATAATAACACTAACGTTCTGTTATAATGGATACCCATTTAAATTTTGTTCCAAAATACAGGTAAAATACAGGTTTCTAGGCATATCTTACCATTTCATATTACTGTTCTTGTGTATTATTAATACATTTTTTCATATACATATATTGTATAACTTAATACTGTTGGGAACTCTCACTTCACACAGCCAATAATGGCTCTGTAATTAAAAGGATTTTCTTATAAATATTGTAAAGCTATAGTTGGAAATGAATAAATATTATTAGCCGTAGGCCGTAGCCATTCCTTTGAAATATGAGATACCATTCATTTTCCTCAAAAAGAAAAAACAAATCTAGTCCATGTTTTTCCACTGATCACTTTCCTTCATTATTAAAATAAGAAATTTCACTATCTTATCAATTTGAATAAGGACCTATAATTTTTAGCATAGAATATGGTTCTATATATTTGTGTGTATACGTAAACATAAAACTGTATAAAACACATTAAAACTAAACACCATTGTAAAAAAATATAGTAAAATATTAATTTTTAATAATAATAATTTAGAACTTTAATAACTCTTAAGGGTGTCGGAGCCGGTGTGTTTTTTTAGTACAAAAACATGTTTTACAGGAAAAACTCTCACACCTTGTAGAATAGTCAGATTTCGTTAATTTTTTTTTATTTAAAAGAAGAGAATATTTTGAAGGTAGGATCAAAGATTTTCAAAATTATAATTATAGGAGCTAAAATATGCATTTGAATAATGCACTATATTTGTTATTTTTCAAACGTATTTTTCTACCACTAGTTAAAGAAAAATGAAAATTCAGCCTTTGATCTGACCTAAAAAATGTTTTATTTTTTATAATAAAAAAAAAAAAATCAACGAAATCTGACAATTTTACAGGGCATGAAAGTTTTTCCTGTGAAGTAATTTTCGTTGATATAATACACCGTAACAACCCTTCCTAAATAGGTATCTAACTGTAGATTAGTAGAAAAGTATTATAATTAAGGTAGAACTAAAATATAAAATATAGTTTTTAAATTGTATAGAATTTTGGAAAATTGGAAAAACCGGCAGCGACACTCACAACTAAAATATAATTTACCAATAATTATCGTCAATAGTAATATATTATAATCAATATTAGGAGTGTTGATATCACGGTGTAGATAACAGTGGTCGATATTATATTATTATATATATATAAGAATTCAAATTAAATTGTTTGTGTCATAATATACCTAAATAAATAAATTATAATATTTAAAAATTAATAAATATTAATATATTATGATTTTAATATTTGAACGAAAATAGACACGATAGTATTGTTCAGAAAAATGTATGTAAGAAAATGGAAAGTACCTATCTTTTATTTTTTCCGGGGAAAATGATGCACAGCTGAGGAAAACGGAATCTTATTTTTGGTGGGAAATCACGATGTTCCCAAATAATATAATATGCTTTCTGGCTGTTTGTTTCTAATCGATTTCTCGTAAAAAACCTATTTTTATATGTTATGATATATTTGGTTAGTGAAAATACATTAAACAAACAAAACCCGTTTCAGAACGACAAGAAGCTGGAAGCGTACGCGGGCACGCACGGACAGGCGATAGTGAACGGACAGCCGCTGTTCCTGACGGGCGATGGTCGTATGCCTGTGGCCTCGTGGCTGTGGAAAGCCGCCGTCGACCGGTCCACTGGCGCCGGCATCGCGTTCGTCTGCTCCAACGACCCGTTTGAAAAGGCGGCCAGCCCTCCCTGCGGCGACATGGACGTTTGCGTGGACGGTCACTGGCACGCCGCAGTGGTGGCCGGCTGGTCGTTTTGCTGCACTTTGCAACAGCTCGTGGAGACGGTCCCGGCGGCGGCAGCGGCCATAGTCGGCGGCGCCGGCGTGAAGTTGTTGAAAAGACAGTCACCTGCACCGCCACCGACGTCTCCCGAGAGCCCGGCGACGACGGACGACGATGAAGACGACGACGACGACGACGACGACGAAGAATCAGAAAAAGACGATTGACGACGATTGCGAGAGAGTCGAGTGGATCGGTCGACCGACGGAATGTCGAGTATAGATAAATAATTATATACATTTATTTTTACGGAGGACACGTGGTTACTGGTTGTGTAACGGCTACTCTGCACGTTTTCTGTGATGATTTTTGTGTTTTTGAAAGAAAAATATTTCATTTTTCACTTTTCCTGTATTATTAATATCAGATCTTCAATAAATAGTTTTTTTTATGTGTACAATTGATAAGTATTTTAAGTTAAGTTGAGCGGAGTAGTGGTCCACACCATTTCACTCTGCTTGATTAAAACTTTAAGAAATTTCCTCTACTTCCGAATGAGAAAAAATAAATTAACCCTTGCATTATGACAACAAGTTATGAAAATTAGACATTTTTGTAAAAATGAATTACTATTATTATTAATTATTAAAAAAAATATTTCAGAATGTATAATATACAAAAAAACAAAATATACCAAAATTGACTGAGAAAATAAGTGTGCTCAATGGATCATCTTGTGTTGGTGCTATTATTATTACGACTGTATTAATGATGTGGTGTCGTTGACTGATTTCTTTGGTCCAGCATAATCCAATGAAACATAATTTTACTATAAATTATTATTATGTTGAAGGGGGAGAGACTATAATACTATCATTAAAAAAAAGCCGAAGAAATAGAAATGTACTAACTCTTTATGAGGTCCGCTGTTTGGGAGTGTCCGTAAGAGAAGGTTTCACTGTATTCCAGGTGATCCATTTAAATGCTACATTCTTTATTTCGAAAAGTCTTATCATTTATGAAAATACTATTTTTATATAATTTCATGTCATTTAAAAACAAAATTTCTGAAAAAAATATTTTTTACTTTTTGACTAACCCGGATAGAGAATAAAAAAATGTAACACAGAGACGAATAATATAAATGTAGAATAATGAGAACGGTGGGACAAAAGGACGTCTTGTGACTATTGTTTTGTTCATAAAATTGTTAATATTATATTTTGAAAAAATAAAATACCTTATAATATAGTCATACCATTCAGATGCCTACTCAAAATAATAATGAGTCCAACATAATATATTATTATCTATCAATTATCAACCAAGGGACTAGACACGTATCTGTCATCGTTGGTCCCTTGCATCGTATTATGCTCCACGGATACCACCAAAGATGATTATGGCCACCGACTGCTTAATTTTGATGTAAAAAAATTTATCGGAGTTATGTCTAGGTGTGTCTGTGCAGGAGTGTGGACTTTGGAATGTCGAGAGCTAAACCGCGGCAATAGTCAGACGGACAAACGACACGACCTCGACGTTAGCGATATCCTCGTCCGTTAAAAACTCAGTGTGGGCTGGCCGTATAGTAATTATAAATGTATTATGCTAATAATTAATTAATAATAATTAATAAATAATAATCGAATGCGATTATGTGATCATGGGCAATGGGCATACTGCATAGGCGGTAGTCGGTATTGCAAACGTGTGGGCGATGGATCAGTGGATTATTATAATATAATATTAGCAAAAACTAAAATATGATGAATAAATAGCCAGAAAAAATTGAATCCAATTTATACTGAACGTCTGAACATTGAGTCTTGACACAGCGTCTATCAATTATAGTTTTCATACAGTCTCAAAAACAATCTATAATAACAGTTTCTAAAACGTTTGTATAATCACGTTTGATGAATAAAATTATTCGTAGCTTTTCCGTACCTAGTTAAATGTACCTGAACATTCCATTAATCTTTGTATTTGTCTATAAGTTTACTTAATATTATTGATGAGGATTTTACAAAAAAATGTTGTTGGTAATTTACCAAGTAAATTTACTGAATTTACTGTAAAATTCAATTTATAGTGTACCTGTTGACTTTTTTCACAGTATTATGTAAAGAAGGCAAGATAAATATAAAATAATGTATTAGTATTTAACCCTCTCATTAAAAATAACAATTAACAATTAATAATTATAATATTAAAATTAAATTAAATTAAACATACAAGAATTGTACGTAAATACAATTATTATAACATTTATAATCACAAATATATTGAAAATTATTTTTATTTATTATGGCCATACTATTTATAAGTTTATAATAATATTGTATTCAAAATAAATGTGATGAGATAATGATAAAAGATACCGTATCGTATTAAACCAGTAACCGTACCAGTAACCACCACGATTTAAGAGGAAATTCTGGAGCGGCAAACGTTGCAAACGTTTGATAACGGCCAAATTCGGAACTTCCGTTTGCTAAACGAAGGTGTTAACGTTTGCAAACATTGTAAATGCCATAAATCATAATCAAGCGTTTGGTCTGTTTAGTTCTAGTAACCAGAACCGTGGTTGACTTTGTTTGTACTTTTGCCGATCGTTATCACTATTACTATCACGACTTATCACGATTTAATTTTTATGTCATACACCACGACCGCGGTTTAACAAAATACCAAGCGCTCACGAATTTCTACCTCTTCAACGTTTCTAACGTCGGCGTTTGTTCTGCAAAACGTTTGCCGGTCCAGAATTTCCTCTAAGATATATCTACCTTAAATCGTGGTAACCACATACACCATATCATAATAATTCGTATCACGTAACTGTCATTATTATTTTACAAAAATCCTGATTTGTATTATAAACCTAATATCTTAATAAAAAATACAAAAATATACAAATAAAGTGGGCCACTCAACTGTTTGAGGGGTAAAAAAAATGTAAAATGTAAATTTTAATTTTGTAAATTTACTTTGCCGGTCGGTTAGGAACACGTGTATATGTGGCAAGGTTTTTGCGCACTACGAACCCGGGTGGTCACCCATCCGAGAACTAGTGGCAGCGGCCGTTGCTTACTCTCAATCACGTAGCGTGATTAATTTCAGCCACTGTGCCGAGCCGAGTCACACATAGTGATATTATTTTTATTAATTTATATTTTACAAATGTTTACAAAATATTATGTTAAGATACAGAAAGACCTACAATTATGTATAATCTAGAATTCAATACAACAGTTGAACTGCCTACATTATTATTTACTATTAAATTATATATATTTTGAACAAAATATATAACTAGTATTAGAATATCAAGAATTTATTTCAAGTAACAATACTTATTTATATCATTATTTCATTTTACATTGACATACGTCTTAAATTGTATTTAAACATTTAAATTTACTTTGTATGAATTTGTAAATAGTAAGATAAATTGACAGACATAAACTATAAAAACATTAATTAAGTTTGAAATCTGTGTTGTTAGTTGGAGTTTAAACTTATAAACTAAAATAACATCTCTCTTATTTAATATTCGTGGTTGAAAAGTTTTCAGTAAATATTGTTTTAGCAAACATTTGACGAATTAATAAAAAATAACAGTGGATATTTGGTTCACCAAAACTATATGAATGATTGTTACAATTTATTATTTTGAACAGATGTATCATCTGTGTTTCTACAAAACTTTACTGTAAATATAATTGTATAAATAATTTTAGCTGTCTACGATAGAAAATTATTATTGTTAATCAGTTAAAACTGAATTAATTGTTAAAAAAAAGAAAACGACATATTCACGCATAATTATCATTAATCCATCCTAACACGTGTTATATTTCAAAACTGAAAACAAGATTTTTAAACAATATCAAAAGAGGATAAATTATAAATAAATAATTTGTAATATAAGACTTAAGTGGTACCTACAAGAAAAAATTGTCTGAACTTAGAATGTGGTTTTAACAAATTTGCTTTAAAAAAGAATTTAGTCCTCATTCATAAATGTAGTAAATTTTACAGCTATAATCATTGTAAAAATAAATTAAAACTACTATATTTGCATACATGTTACTTAAAAGTAAATATAGACTTAAGCCACAAGAAATGTATTGATGTAAATTATATATTCTGTAAAAAAGTACCTCATCATAAAAATATTAGTTTTAAATATATAAACAAGTTACAAGTTTAAAGGTAGGTAATACATATTTTACATTCGTTGAATAATAAAACATGCAAACTACAAACCTTTTTTCAGTCCCCTTATCTCTTTATATTATTTAAATTTCTTCATAGTGTTAAATTTTAATTAATAACAATAACAAGTTAAAACATAAATGATATGTGGTTTAATGAAAAACGTTTATTATATATACTTTTTATTCTAAATACTCTCTCAAACGCTTTAAATAAAATATATTTTTGAATGTTAAAGAATTTTTTTTTGTTATTGTAAAATACCTTCAAAATTGTCTATTTAAATTTTGTACAGGATGGACAGGATGGTTCCCCAAGCATGCTCACCCCCATTCATCCTTTAATAATGAATTTATTCAAATTCTTATTTTTGGAACTTTGAAGTATATTTCAAAGACTGTATTTTAAACTTCGTGAATTTTTTGTGCTTTTTGAAAAGTGTTATGAGGCACAAACTAACGTTTTTGAAAATGATAACTCCCTTTTTTACTGTAAGATATTTAGTGACCTTAAAATTGATTTAAAAAATATAAAATAGATGCAATATTGGTTCTAGTATTTATAAATTATCACGTAAGTACCATTTTAACAAATTAAAATTGTCGATGGATTGATATTAATTACTACAATATTCAAACTACATAGCCTCCATATCTTCCTAATTCATTATCATGGAAATATAATCCTTAATAGACAAGTCGAATAACTCAAAAACTATTCATTCAAATATTAATTCTGATGTTAATATTTTCAGAAAAATGAAGAGTGCTAATTTAGATGAAAAAGTTCTTATTTGAAAAACTGAAATTTTTATCAACATAAAAAACTTCTAAAGTTTTTCAAAAAATCTAAACAATTTTAAAACAATAGGGTCTTTAAAAATTCCAAAACTTAGATTGTAAACAACTACATTATTATTTATTGACAAAAGTGGGATGAGCATTGAGCAATTAGTGAGCGTGCTTGGTGAATCACGCCAGTGGCGGAAGCAGGTCTTAATTTTTTTTTTTTTGGTGGGGGGGGAGGCGTATGTAGAGGGTTACAGTATAAAAAGTGCATATATTTGCTACAAAATTGGCTTAAGACAGTGTAAAACAAAGGGAAACTACGGTGATTGGGGGGGGCTTTGCCCCCCTCCCCTGGATCCGCCACTGAATCACGCTGTATAACAGTGGTTTCTGATATATTAAATTATATATATAGATGTTGTTTTATACCGAAAATGAGAAACTTAATATTATGTTTAATAAATGAGAAAGCTTTGTTGTAGGACTCAATGCAATATTTAAATAGAATGTTTGAAAATTGTTCAAATAAAAATAGTAAATACTAAATGATTTAAGTAGAAATTGTCTGATTCTGAGAGTAAAAGGAAAGTTTTTGTGGCTTGATATCGTACATTTTCAACATAAAATCAACATAAAATCGTCCGTACATTTAGAATATAATTCATAATATATTTACGACATAAATACACAATGATAACAAAAAGTAAAATAATGTTACATATTTAAGGGAAGTTTAAGAGCTAAACTTTTCTGTAAAACTAGTAATAATTATTACGCTTTAATTAACATCAATATTTTATTGAATTTAAAGTTTAAAGTGATACTGGCTGTGTAATTTTGTGCCTGAATGCATTAAACAAAAATAGATAAACATCTGAAAACATCAAAGTTTATTCAATTAAAACGTTATTAATAATATATTATATTCAATAAAGTCAATAAAGTATTTTGTATTCGTTTTGAATTCATTCATACAAATTACCAGTTTATATTTTAATTTCTTAACACAGCAAACTGTATAGAAAAGTATAATGTAAATGTAGTCATTATTAGTAGTCACCTAGTAGGTACTAGGCACTAGCTAATAAAATAGATATTTCAATAATTTAGTATAATAATGATGGATGAATATGGAATAAAGGTGGGAGGCAGTGAAGTCACCTACATAAGTTTATGAAATTTTACAGATTAACTATTACCTATAGTATTTTATAAAATTATAAATCACTGGAATAAACCGATAATATTTGTTTTTTAGTAGAATATTTTGTTTTTAGTACCTGATACTTACACTCTACTCAATGATATTATTACTATTATACTGCAATATCATTTCATTTACTATTATAGAATATTACTAATATAATTATTTTGAAACCGAATTAAGTTCATACAGACGTTCCTTCTATTTTAGTAGGTACATAAACTTATGTAGCAATGAATTTTTATTGCATATAAACAATTATTATTTATATTTTTAAAGGTGGAAAAAATCCACTGGGTCGCAAAATGTCTGAATCCGGCATTGATAATAGGTTGTTTTTAGAATATGTATCAAAAACAATATAGTTAACATTTAAAACTTTGGGTATGTGCCAAGCCTCTCTAATACGTACCATCCAGGCCTTC
>WHPZ01590125.1:0-16684 GCA_016617965.1 Macrosiphum rosae
TAGACTGACATACCGTCTCCACTCAGAATCATTTTTCTTATACAATGATATTATATCATTGAATTCAAATTTAATATAATCCATTATACATTGACCCACTTGTAACCTACTGTACAATAGAGCACCTTTTTTTTTTGTTTTTTTTCTAAATATATCAATACAATTTTATTTTTTGGTTTCGAAACCTTGAAAATTTAATAGAAGGCTCCTAATATATTGTTTCAAATGCAGATGAAAAATATTAAAAATCCTAAGTCACAGTTTTTTTTTGTAAGCATTTAAAGTTTAATAATTTACAAAATATGGAAAAATCACGAAAATTAGCAAATTATTTTGAGTTAAGAATTCGTAAAAATTTTTCTTTTTAAATCTAAGATTTRAAAATGTAATACAAGATTACTCATAAGGTCGTCTAACTTTATCAATATAAAATCTCTATCGGAAAGTCAAATTAAATGTTTATGAGCGTTTGAAATTCATAGTTTTACAACATTGGATATTCACTTGATTTCTCATGTAACGATTTCCTTATTTTGTTGTAATTCAAAAACGAATAACTTTAGATACATGAAAATTTCATTAATATTTTGCCGCTTTTGGAGCTGCTTACCGACATTTACAGTTTTTAATTTTTTTAGTTTTTTTTTCTATAAATACCTATAAATAAAGTTTTATCCGTTGGGCCAAAAAGTGTAAAAATTTAATACAAGGCTCCTGATATATTGCTACAATATCAGTTGAAAAATATTAAAAATACATGAACACAATTTTTTTTTATAAGCACTTAAAAATTGAATTTTGACAAAATGTATCAAATTTAAAATTGAATAATTATTTTGCAGTTAAAATTTATAAAATGTTCAACTTTTATATCTAAGAATTGAAAATTTAAAACAAGATTCCACGTAAGTAGTTTATTCTATTACCAAAAAATCTAAAAAATACAGTCGGGCAGTTTATTTTTATTTTCATTTTAAGTTTAAATTTGGACGAAATGACATAATAAAAACCTAGAATAACTATTTTAGTTATTTCGTTATGGTTGTTTAATATTATTCGTGGGTACTTGAAACTTCTAAAGTACACTTATATATCTATGATAGTATCAGTGTATGTTGTTAATGTATAACGCGTTATAAGTACCTAATGGATATATTGTGATATGATTAATTTAGAATTTATTAGAGGTCATTTTTTTTAAGACCATAGATATGTGTATAATATGTCTTAAACCTAGACTGACATACCGTCTCCGCTCAGAATCATTTTTTTTATACAGTGATATTATATCATTGAATTCAAATTTTATACCATACATTATACAGTGACCCACTTGTAACCAACTGTACAGTAGAGCACCTTTTTTTATTCGTTTCTATGGTGATACACAAAGCGTTAGAAATTGAAATCATGTTTTTTCGTAATTTATCGCTGGTTTTTTCCTTGGCATTAAATAACTATTGAGAAAATCGAAATATTATCTAATAAATCTAATGTACCATCTTGATCCAATTTGCTAAAATATATCGAATCACTCTCTGATAGAAATTTTGTATACAGGATAATTAATAACCACTAGCTTCCTTGTTCTGTTCAGAATTTAAAAATATAATTTTTTAATAAAAACATTTTTTGTTTACAACTTGAAGCCTTATAAAAAAATTCATACTTTTTGAAATTATGTGTGTTTCATGATAAAAGAATCACCCTATATGATAAATATATTTTTTTTTAAAGTGATATTCTAACAATGTAAAAAATCTGAAACATTGAAAATTGAGAATGTCTGTAACCAACTTGAAACGAGTCAACATTTTTTTAAAAAGTGTATCAAGTATAGAAAATGATAAAATAAACATATCATGTAAATGTCAAGTATCTACGGTTATTCGTTTATGAATTAATTACAATATAATAAGAAAATCGGTGAATGAGAAATCAAAACCAAGATACTGAAGTTGAAAATCTAAGCAATATTTCAACTACTTATCGTGTGAATAGATACAAAAAATTTTTTTTTATAAAACATGCCCTTTTAAAATCAATACATTCATTGCTCAGAATATAAAACATAGTTCTATACTGATTTCTGTGGAGGTTTAAAACATTATTAGTTTATAGTTGCTATTGTAAAATTTAATATTTGTTAGAAAATATGTTTAATTTTTTGTTCACAGCTATTCTACTCATTTTTTAAAACACTTGTGGGACATGAGGTTATAGTTGAACTTAAGAATGACATGTGGTAAGTAACAGCTTTTTGTTACTAATCAGACTTGGATAAAATCTAGGTATTACTTATTTATAATTCTATGTTTTTTTAGTGTCACTGGAAAATTGCATTCCGTTGATCAATTTTTGAATATAAAACTTACAGACATCTGTGTACATGATCCAGAAAAATACCCTTACATGGTAATTTTGTAATTAAATGGTAAAAATAGAAATAAACAGTTTTATTCATATTTTTTAGAGTTATGTGTCAGAATCTTTCATCAGAGGTTCAGTTGTTCGGTATGTACAACTTCCAGTTAACTATGTTGATACACTATTGTTACAAGATGCTGCACGTAAGGAGACTACCATCCGATAACATTTAATTTGTTATCATAATTTAGCATTTAAGAAGTAAAGATGATTTCATTTACCTAACTTAATTCTATAATAACCGCTTGTCAAGTATCATTTAATGAATTTAAAGTATAGAAGTTCCTATATCCTACAAAATACACTTTTGCATTATTATTTATTATTTCCATTTCAGTCATTCATTGTTTCAACATGTTTTTTTATAAATAATTAAAAACACAATATAAATACAAAAAATAATATTTTGAACATTTTACAATAGAATTAAATTTTCTCTATTTGAAATTGGTTATTGTGAAAGACAATGAAATAATTTTGTATATTGATATTTTTCCGATATTTTATCGCAATATCAAAAGTTTTACAATATTAACAAAAATATTGAAAATACACATACACATTCTAAATAATTACAAATGAATAAAATATATAAATATTAAATTAATAATTATTATTTCAAAAATTTGCTTTACCTAGCTAATTGAAGATAAGTAAAAAAAAATAGTTCCCGATATATAAAACGATATTGATATCAATAATTTGTCATGATATCGATATTATTGTATCGAATTATCAAAATTGTTGCCCATCATTAGTATTTATAATCAATGCAATTATCTTTTGTAATCAATTTTTTTTTTTTTAATGTTGAGCTTGTAACATTTTTAAAAACTGAAAACTATAAGCTTAGTCAATATTTATTTTTTAATTAGTGTGAGTTGATTGTATTTTATTAGTATTGTTATATATATATAAGTATGTTAAAATTGTTCTCATTTAGTTTATATAAGTTTTAATAATATATTTAGCATTATACTAGTAAGTTATTGTTTCAGTTAATTAATTATTTAAAAACGCTATAACTGTCTTATCTCTATCAAAAGCTGTGAAAATTATCTTTTGTAAAATAAAAGTACAAGAGTAAACTCTTCATACATTTTTATTAGTTATTCATCAATAATGTTGGATCATTTTTTGTTAAAGGTAGAAAATTTTTTATGTTAGCTATTAAAAGAAAACTTTTATGAATTTCTAACTCAAAAATAATTTACAAATTTTATTAATAATTTCTGATGGAGTAAGCTTATTTTAGACTTTCGAGTTGTTTTTTTTTTTTTTTTTTTGTCATCACCAGGGCTTGGAACATAATGTATTACATATTGCTTAATTAACGGCATATTAATTTCTGATTTGGCACAAATTTGTTTCATAGTACATACAATCCAAATATAAAAATGTATGATGTATATTTATTTGACTAAATTTACATGATTTTGTATGCTTAAAGATTTTAAGCATATCAATGAATACTATTCAAGTAAATCAATAATTTAAACAATTTAAAAATAAAGAGCCGCCACACATCTCAGAATTGATTGCAATTTATCGACCCGGTATAAAAAATCTAACCATTCAATAAAGGTAATTCAGCTAAATATATAACATGATTTTCTGTACCTATTTGATGCATTACATTTTTTTATAATTAGAGCTGTGAATAATTGAAAAATGTTTCAAGATCTACAAACCAAAAATAAAAAATTATACTTAAATTTGTACCTAATTAAAAAATTAATTTTTAAGCTACTTAAAATATATATAGATATTTGTTTTTAAAATAACTGCATATTATACTATATAATAATATTGCATATTAAAGTTTTTTTTAGTGCATACGTATGCACATATTTAAATATTTTTTAGCGCATAAGTACCGAGTCCCGGTTATCATTGTTCTAAAAAGAAAAACCATATTGCTAATTAACAACTGCAATAAAAAGACTTTATTTTAATACACTTGACAACATTAAACAGTTATTCTCTGTGTTATATCACTGTTAATTCATAATAAGAAAATATAATAATTAGCTCTGCTCGACACCATGGTCTACGTGACTATGTAACGCATCTAAAATAAAACATTATAATATCATAATTAATATAATAACATAATCTAGAATTATATTATGAACAAAAAGGAATTGTGTCTAACTTCAACAGTTATCACTCATTTTGGGACAGAGAAAATTCTTCAGTTATCTTCAACAGCATATTTTCTGATTGGAAAGTGAATCTTGTCTATGCACTATAAAATTTTCGAAATATAGCGACTCTTTTTGAGTTATTTATAGGCATAAGAAAACATTATTTTTTATGTTACCAATTTGGAATGGTTAAAACTTGTGCCCACTTCTATTAAAAACTGAAATGACGTCACTGCTTCGAAGGGGAAAATAATGAGCAGCGTCAAGCATATAGGTAACATTTTTTTCTAAAATATCGATAAAATGTTTTACATTTATAACTAAAATTTGAAAATGTACAGGGTGTTTCAAAATATTAATTAGGTATTAAAAGCTGCGTATTATACCCAATGGAATAGTATTGCACTTTAGTAAGAGTAGGAAGTTGGAATATAATATAAATAAAAACAAAATTTTTATATTTGAATATTTGATAAATGTATACGTTGATATTATCAGTAGATATACATAGATGAACCTTGATAATACTTCGTGTTTTCTTTTTATCAAAATGAAAAAATAAATAAATAAATTGTAAATGTTCAAAAAATTTTTGCTCACAATTTACGAAATATTCCAAAATATGCTAAATGGGTTAAATATTCTCCAACCCATGAAATATTCTCAAATATGCAAGAAAAACTTTTTTCTACGCATTCAGAATTGAACGAATCGTCCACATTTTTTACTCTCATAAGACCGCATAGTCCCAGTAACGATATGTAAAAACATATAAATCCGGTCTTTAATTATCACAATAGTAGTTAAAAGATATTAAAGATACATGGGCATTTTTTTTTTTTTAAGTAATGATAGTTAAAATGTTGACAAAATTACCTATAGTCTCGAAAATTTGCAAATTATTATAAAGTTTAAAATGTATGAAATATTAGATTTTTATAGCCAAGGATTACAAGTTCAAAATATTTTTCATAACTCATAAGTATATTTTCAAAAAAATCTAAATATCATATAAGCACTGTTTTTTTTTTTTTAAATATATAATTTAAGTTCAAATTTGTACCTATTGTATTAAACCATATGCGTAATTCCTTTTCCGTTTAAATGTTATTAAAAACAACATGTTTTTCCCCAAACTTATTAATTTTGCTATTTCCAGTCAATATAAACAATACATTTATCTTACTAGTTTCGACTATTAAAAAAAAATATTTAAGAATTTAAAAACATGTTTATGATAAATAAAAAAAAAATAATATAATATAAAAATAAATGTAAAAGTTGAAAATAATATATGATACAACTATATACCGACAAATTAATCAAATATTCTCTTAAATGTCAGGAAAAATCGTTTTTAGTTTTTGAAAAGATGTTATTTTATTATTTTAATTTATTGACCAATGATAAAAAAAATTAAAATTGCTATATAATAAATTAATTTTTTTCTTACCATTTACAATTTATCCCAAGATATGCCAAAGAAACTAAATATTCGCAAATATTATTTAAATAAAAACTTTTTTCCTGTAAACTCGTGTGTCGAACAAATCATTTATATTTTATTATATTATGCTCAGTAATAATAACATTAAAAACTGATAGATTAACAGCTTTTGGACGGACAAGTGGTAATATTTTTCCAATCATTTAATAATGAGACCTTTAAGTTTTTGGGATAGGCGACTTGTAAAAGTTGTGTGGCCTAACTATTATTGTTTATCCAACATTTTTAATTTTGATACAAATAAAGTTATTAAAAAATTGAGGTCAAGAAATTTCATTTCTTCTTGTTTCCAAAATATAATAATCATAACTAAAGTTAAATATAGTAATATATAGAGCAGAACTATCATCATTCTTGTATTTGTAAACTGTGAAAATGTCTCCTTGTTTTGAATTCCAAAAACCATCCATTCTTGAGCTCATCTTTCTGTATTTAAACTTATATTTTTGGTTCAATATATTTTTTTTCGTGCTTAGGAACAAATGGTTTCATTTTTAAGACCGTAGATGGCCCGGCTTCAAATGGCCACCGTTGCTCTATTTATATTCTATAAATTACACAATAAAAAAATAATATATTTCTCATAATTATTTCATATTGTGTTCAACTTTTATAGCTAAGAATTGAAAATTAAAAAAAAAAAAAAAGGTAAATAGGTTATATATAAATTACTTTATTCACAATAATATCATCAAATATACTTACTATTAGTAATATATCATAGGCTGACTGACTGTCTTCGCTACAAAGTTTTTTGTATAGACACAATGGTATTTATTAAATAAATAATACTGATACTGGTATGTCAGTACATTTTGCTCTGCTGTACAGTACGTCAGTACATTACAAGTGTGTCACTGTAATGGATGGTGTGAAATTTGAATTCAATGATGCACCTAATATCATTGTATAAGAAAAACGATTCTGAGAGGAGACCGTCAGTCAGCCTATGATATTATAGTATATTACTAATTATTTGGTGATATTATTGTGAATAAAGTAATTTATATATAAAATATTTACGTGAAACCTTGTTTTAAATTTTCAATCCTTAGATATAAAAGTTGAACATTTTATAAATTTTTAACTACAAAATAATTATTAAATTTTATATTTGATACATTTTGTCAAAATTTTAACTTTAAATGCTTATGAAAAAAAATTATGCCCATGTATTTTTAATATTTTATGACTGCTATTGTAACAATATATCAGGAGTCATGTATTAATGTTTGATGCAGTTTTACACCACAAATAAAATTTTATTATTGATATTTATAGAGAAAAAAACTAAAAGAATTGAAAACTGACAATGTCCGTAAACATCTATCAATAAGAGTTAAAATATTAAAATTTTAAATAATTTCATGTATCTACGTTCATTTGTTTTAGAATTACACCAAAAACCAAAATAAATGTGGTCGAAACGTATCTTAAAAGATACTGTTGAAGAAAATCTAAGCATTTTTACTGTCCTAAAAGGTGATTACAGACACACACACAAAAAAAAAGCACCATCATTGTACAATCAATACATTCATCGCTCCGATCAGAATCTAAAATGGCTAATCTTAGGCCATGACAAACCTTTAATTTTAATCATAAATTCAGGGATGTGAATAAATTCTAAGTCAATGTCTAGTGTAGTAGGTCCGTTGCTTTATTTCAGTAAGTGCCCTAGAAATGTATGCTATAAGACATACAGGGTCCTTATCATGTCGAGCGTAGGCACAATAGTATGATACGTATTTTTGTTGCAATTACTGAACTGCGTTACACTTTATAATTGCTTCGGTTTTCGCGGTAGAGAATCAATATTTTCACAATATTTAAAAACCGTACAAACTACAAATTGTGACGTGTACAAAGTTTCATTAACTGATGGTAAAGTATTACGGATTTGAGAGTTTGGAGTTCAGTAATTTTCCTGTGAACGCCGGCCTGTACTATTACATTATTACTGATTTGCAAATTATGTGAAGAAATTTCTGAACTGCTTTACAACTACACGGGTTTTCGACTAATAGGCTCAACATTTTTACAGTATTTAAATACGGTACAGCATGCCGTGTACAAAATGTCATAACATTTGATGTAAGTTTTTAGGTTTGGGATATTTCTGCGACAGGTAACTCTGAGATGAAATTCGACGGGGCATCTTGGAATTTGGTAGGGAGTTGTAAGTAGGTATTATAATGGCCCATGTGGAGTATCAGTCCATTCCGACTGTTTTTGCCCATGCATGCTCGCTATGGCCCCAGTTCAGAAAATTATACCGACCGTAGTTTAGTGTAGACATTCGGGTCTTTGGAACCAAAATCCACGTATTTAGTGGCAACTTATTAGTTACTACACTAGACAGTAGTCACTGCTCACTAGCAGTTGTTCATGTCAAGAACTAAATTGTGGAACCACTGTTTATTGATGGGAGCAATGGAGCATACATTTTAGTCCCTACTCCCTATCCTTTTCATAAGTTTGAGTTTTGACCATAACATTTGTTATTGAGTTATTCTGTGTTTTGAAATAAACAAAATAATTGTCAAGCGTTTTTAAACGTTTAGTAAACCACCATAGACAAGTATATATTATAGTGAACCACTTTAACCGCTTGCTTGCCTTTTGGTACTTACGAACAGAACGAACTAAAGACATATTAATAAATTAATAATTATTTATTTATTTATTAGTCTATAACCTATGGTACGAAGTGCGAACATACGCGGAAACATTCATAAACTTTAAGCAATAATATTATTAATTGTTATCAATGAATATTTGTCATCGCGTGATTGTGGCGGAGACCAATCAGTAGGTAGGATTTCTCTCGAAGTGGTGTAACCGATCGATTAGAAATAACCATGATAACGAGAATGATGATAACAATTATTGTGAAGATACGACGTGAAGCACTGAAGTACCTATTACAGCACAGTCTGTACAGCATAGAAAACTAGAAAAGACGTACTGTCTGTACTCGCGATTCATAAATTCGTTATCGTCTCGGTTCGTACCTTCAACATTCGACGCTATTCCGCGACAAGTACAGTTTTAGACATTTTTCAAATACTGTTCCTACTTTCTTGCTATATTCTATGACTGTTCCACACGATTTAAGATAATAGAAATTATCTTAAATCGTACTGTTCCCTCAGGGTGGTGTGTTGGTGTGTTACCCAAGTGTCGCCTCGGCTCTCTGGCAGTACCACCGAATCTCGACGCTCGCCTTCGATAAGGTCCGCGCGTGCCGGGTTATCGGCCGACGACGACAACGACTTGCGCATCATTCGGTCAAGCGCGGGTGTCGCCCATTCCCTCCTTTTCGTAGTCGTCGGCAAATCGTGACGGAGAGAACGAACGAGACGGATTAGTTTCGCACTGGGAAGGCGGAGGCCGGAGGTACTATCTTCCGTTTATTTTTTCATACAAAAATACTGGCCAAACGGCACGAGAGACGAGACGTTTTTGTGTCCGTCATCTTTCATCCATTTTCGGAAACTCACCGACGGCGGCAGTATCACGAATTCATTCAATCATTTGGGCCTGTCCATTGTTCCGAGGTAACGGTAAAGACAAAGACGACTGTGTTTGACGTATATTGTTTTTTGTTTATGGAATTTTGAAATGTTAACTGCTTTCCTAGTCTACAGTGGATAAATAAGAGCATCAGCATTCTAATTTTTTGGAATGAACTATGTATTTACTACGTTTTTATGTTGTAACTACATCTCAAATATCTTTCAAGGAAAATTCTTATTTACTATAATACTATTTATAATTTAGATATTGTATTTTTAGTGTTTTTAAATTTAAAAACTCCAACAGTACCTAACTCAAAACACCTCAAGATTAATTATTAAAACTGATTGACATAAAAAAATATAAGTTAGATTGTTTATCTATTAAGTAATCAAGTTTTGTTTGCATGCCCATATATTTTATTACTGTTAACATTTTTTAAATATTTATTAACCCGGCGTTAGTCAAGCCAGTGTATTATGTCATTAGCTGCATCGTCTCTTCGATCACGTTATATTTTTTAATAATAAAAAACATTTCATACATTTTTTTTAATTTTATCAAAACAAATAATTATTTCATATATTTTTTACAATTTATATAATATTATAGTTATAAAAAGTTACTCTCTTTATACATCCAATGAATAATATTTAAAAAAAAAAAAAACTAGGAATGTACTATATGGAGTAATATGGAGGGCAATTGAAGCTTTCAAATAAATCCTTTTCAGCCAAGTTATTACATTTATTCAGAATATTATCATAGTATATTTAATAATATTTATAAAAGATATAGATATGATTATCAATGATTGAAATGTAAAATGTATATGTTTTATTCAAGGTGTAAAAAAAGTACTGTCATTCTGACGTCTGGTTGGAACTTATACCTATAGCATTTTATAAACAGTATGGATAAGAAGTTAAAATTAAAAAAAATATTGGGTTTCTATTTTCAATCCCCCCCTCACTAGAAAAAAAATTGAATCCTACTGTATTTAATAGGTATTTAAAATTATTTTTAATTTATTACTTCTATTTAATATAAAAGTGTCAATTTATATTAAGATTAAGTATTATATTATCAGTTACCTGCATAGGTATTTTAAGCTTAAATGTTGTTCTCCTAATTATTGATACCTAGGTATTCACTATTAGTATTTTATTTTTATAGCTTAAACAAAATAATTTAAATCATATAAGAAGTATTTTAATGTGTTATGGACATTATTTATGACAAACGTTAGTTATCAATATTTAACGCATTTTGTGTATTTAAATTTTGTTGAACATTTAGATATTAGATAATATGCAACAATGGTATGAAGAAGACCAAGAAAATGCCAAAGAGGTACATTCATCAGAGACAAAGTTTCATACAGTACCAAGATCATCTAAAGAAATGGACAAGTTATTAGTACTCAAAACATTCACTGTTGAAGCTGAAACAATAACTGGGCAACATATTTGTGTATCTGGTAACTGCCCAACCCTAGGTAATTGGGAAGCAAATAAGGCGTTTGTTCTAAATAACACAAATGTGATACGTATAAGAAAAAAGTAAGTTGATTATAATCATCAAAATATTGATATCAAATAATGATCATGTTAAAATTTAATATTTTAATTAGCTATTTAAAAATTAAATAGTTACATTTTCACTTTAGTATTTTTAGTTTTGAATGGATTTTCTTTAATATTTATAATTTAAGAGTCAAATTTAACTTAGGGAGTGCAACAGTAGTATTAAAAGTTAATCTAATTACAACTTTATTTAGTGAAGTTATTATCTATATTTAATATATAATGTACCAGGGGTTCCCAACCTATTTTACTTAACGGCAAATTTTATTTTTTGACAATAAAAACAAGCAAATGACAGTCAATACCTTGACATTCCGCCTAAATCCAAAACATAAATAATTATATGCATATTTACGCAAAACGTTTAAATTTAAACTTTTATCATTTAATTCTTATACAAACTACACATGATAAAACAAATATTACATGGCACACTTTTGTGCTGCGGTCCAAAGTTTGAGAATATCTGTAATATACTATACCATATGTCCGCAAAAAACTGGGTACATTCTATAACTCAGTTACCTACATTACTCGGTACCCTATAAATATTTTAGAATTTTGTCTGAAGGAGATTGATGATCCAATAGTCTGGTTTTATGTCCCGCAAACAGAATTCAAAAATATGTATTAGACTATTGAGTAACATGTGTAATTTAATTATACAGTGTACCCCGTTTTCACGGACACACGGTATAGACTATTCATCATAGTATATTATGGTTAAATTAGAAAGTTGTAATTTTAGTTTTGGTAATTTCAAATATTTAATATACTAAAATTCCCACATCATAACTAAATATACTAGTATTAGTACAAACAACTCTTTAGATGGACCCCATTTGTCTATGTTTAAGAATAAAAATATAGAAAACTTTAAAGACTTATCAATGTGTGGCAAGTATTTGAACATTGGTAGGTATATACTATGTATGTGTCTAATCTTTTGATTATTTTTTTTTTTCAAGATAATATTCTAAAAGTTTACTTTGTTAAAATAGTGACCATTATTTATTAGACTTAGATCTAGGGACATATTGAAGTTAGAATGTATTATAATAACATTTAATATATATATTTTTATTAACTATTTCAATGTTCTAGTCACATTCCTTCATTTTATAATATTATCATTTTCCGGTAACTGTACAATTTTAGGAATCCCGGCAGGCATTATTTTAAACTTAAATAGATCATATAGATCTCAAAATTTAAATTAGAAAAAAGGTAATAAATATTATAAATAAATTGTATTTTATGTAGCATGCACAGGTTGCAAAGAGTAAATAGTGTAACAGTGAAAAGGTTAAGACTTTTTTTATAATACAATGAGTTCAGACTTTTGTTGTACATATTTAACTTTTTTACGTGCATAATTTGTAATATTTTAATATTACACCATAATAGGTACACACACTGAACTTATTTATGTGTCTTATATAGTTCTATAGGGTACTTCAATCCAGAAGATCCAAACTACAACCTCTAGGCCATATTAGCCCGCTATTTTCAGAAAATAATCGAAAAATGAACTATTTATTTTTTATGAAGTATGGTGTAAATTTGTAGTTCGACATTTAATATCTAACTATAAAAAAGCTATAGGTATTACATTTTTTTAAGTTTAGGGAAAATACACTACAAGTAATAGTTTATAATTGTTACTGAAACTGTTATTACTTATTAAGTAACCTTAATTTTTACAAATGTGTATTTTGTAAGATACTTAATCCTTAACCATGTATGATTATATTTAATTATATATTCTTCTTTATATAAAACAATCTATGTAATATTATATTGTATTGTTTTAATTAATATAATTTGATGTATGTTGCTTTAGTCGAAAATACTGTATTTGGACTGGGTCTATACATTTGCCACCAGATAAAGAAATATTCTTTCGTTATTTCATGGCATATATTGTAGAACCTGACGGTGAATTTGTGAATCAAAGACATATTTTTGTTCATTCATGGGAGTCTCAACAGGAACCTAGACGTGTACAAGATGGTATGTTAATTATAATAAAGAGCCTGGTAAAATAATATAATAATAAATATATTAATTTTAGAAACCCAAATATTAAGCAGTGATAGTGCATTCCAAAGTGATATGTATGGTATGAATGATAAAAAATATATCAGCAAGGGTTTTTTGACTACGGAATGTGCTATTCAGTTTAAATTATTTGATACTCCTATTACATTCTGGAACTCTAAACTACAAAGTAAAATGGTATGGAAATTATTATATATATTAGATTAAAGTTTGCATACTAAGAATATTATTTACGGTTTTTTTAGAATTCAGTTAGTGTTAAAATGACACCTGTACATTTGTCTAAACTGTCGGCTGATTCTGGGGATGCATCTCCTAACACAAGTAGTTTCATACATGAAGATTCAAGCTCACAAGGAACTGATTACATTGAGAAACATTTTGGATGGCCATATGTAGAATGTGTGGTAAATATTTTTTTTAATGCTCTGAAGACTAAAAATTAACCCATAAGGAGATATACTTAGAGATTTAGATTTAAAGGATTTTTATAGATTTTTAACATTGGTGATCTTTCATTTATTACTGAAACATTATTGTAGATCTGTTATGATTGTTTAATTTCTTGACTTGACCGATGATATAAAAAATAATATTATCATCTGATATAATTTGTTGTACTGTATTGTATTTTGTTATGCCGATTATTTAGGCTACTAAACCTATTCTATATAAATTTAAAATTGATTAACAACTGTTATATATTAGGGGCAAAGTATATGAAAGTATATAAAAAACAATTTAGAGTATTTCAACCGGGTATTATAGGTAAATTGATTATTATAGTTTTTGGCTAATATAGATATCAATCAGGTTATATCTAAATGACTCATATACAAATTCAAAGGTTATGTCTAATTGGCACCAAATTTCCCTCACATAGGTCTTAAGATCTTATTATTGTTTTTACTCTAAGGAATATAAGCCACAGAGAACAGCAAATTTATATTGAATATTATATGTATATTGTAAATTAATAAATTAATAAATAAATATATATTAAAGGCAAAGTGAAGAAGCTTAAAAAATCAAATATATTTAACTGATTTTGACGATTCAAGGAAGATAATAGATTGAATCAGTATTAACATTATTACCTCAATATTTGTTCGTTTCTGCTTGAAATAAAGTCATGTAATAAAAATAGTTACTTATTAATTATTATTATCCCTCGCAGGTGCGTTGCTCATCTCGGTTTAATTATCTCTGGGTAATACAGCTAGTATATATTTTGTATATTTTTAAAGTTCTCTCTAGATTAATTTTATTTATATTCTTAAAAAAAAAAACATGCGAAAGAACTTCTTTAGTATTAGAATAGCTCATACAAATTCATAACATGTTCACATATTATGCAACAGTATAAACTAAAAAACTTGTCCATCGTTACTGCTTAATTAATTAAATAAAAAACCCTTACATTTACAATTTACACAGTTTTTGAATATATATTATTTATGTAATTGTTGTATTATTATTTATAGACTTAATAAATAATTTTAGGATATTCCTGGAGGTCATACTTTTAAGCATCAAAATCAGTTTGGTACTACTGTGCAAGAAAATACTTTTCATTTATTTCAAACAAAAATGTACAATTTCAGTTGTGTTGTAAGTATATTGTTTTCAAAATTAATATTTGATTTATGTTAGTTAATGACAATTAGCTTATATGCCAATACTTTTGCAGGGATATCTCTTTGATTTGTATCTACATAAAGAATCTTCTGATGAACCTCCTTTTCATATTGGATTCACTCACATTCTACCAAGTAATATGAAATATAGCAATGGAATAGTTATATCTCCAATCACCAGTGTTCGTCATAAGCCAATAGGAGAACTTAAAAGTAAATTAATTAATATGTTCCTAACAGTTAACTATTTTAGTATTAAAATGTTTTTATGTTTATAATTACAGTTGATTATTTAATTATTAAACCAACAAAAGATATCAACTGTACTTTAGAACAATTGAGATTGACAGACTGGAAAAGTAATGATGTTCCATTAGATATTGGTCACAGAGGATCAGGTTCATCATTTAAACAAATTTTATCAGAGTAAGTTCAAATTATATAATATTATAAAATATTAAGTAAGGCGGGTAAAGAAATTCTAGTATAAATATTGGATTCTTGTAAATCTCAAAATAAATATGCACTTTAACATTTAAAATATACAGTGATCCAATTTTAACCTACTCACTACTGTACAGCAGAGCTAAACCCACTTGCCCACATTTTTTTTTAAATGTTAGCTTCTAGTGCAAAGGTTGCCAACCAGTTGAAATTGACTGGTTGATTGTATTCAAAATTAATTAAACCAATATCAGTTAATTATGTGCGTAATCTTAAACAAACTGTTGCGCTTTATGTACAAAGTAAAGGAAAAACACAATTTTCTAATGGAGAAATAATAAAGGAAGAATAATGCATACAATTATTGTGCTGCATGTATTAATATAAATAATATACATAGATAAATAGTAGTTGATAACTAGATACTTAATATGTTTAAAGTAGCTCACTTGTAGGAAAAGTTTGATGATATTTGTCCTAGTGTAACAACACATATTTACAGATCACTCACATTATGCCCTTATATATATTAATATGAGAAAGTTCATTCCCCTAATTATTAATATTTAGAGTTCTTCTTATGGAGGTATTTTTTTCTCATAACCATTATATGTGACCAAAAGTAATGATCGCTTCATGGACTGCATATATATGTCACTATTAACAGTAGTTATCAACTATTCTGCAGTATACCTTTTATATATAACTTTAAAAATTATTTTTTCAACATTATTTAAAATGTAAATAATAATTTTTATTTTTGTTCACAGTTGTTCACACATTCGTGAGAATACAATAGCATCACTGAAAGAAGCAGCAAATAAAGGGGCTGATTTAGTTGAGTTTGATGTACAACTTACAAAAGATTTGGTACCTATTATTAATCATGATTTTGTAGTATCAATGGCAACAAAATCTAAAACAAATCTTTTAGCCGAAGAAGTTGAAATGGTTCAAATTCCATTGAAAGATTTTTCTTTCGAACAATTACAAAAATTAAAGGTAATTATTTAAAATTAACTATTTTAAACATGTATCTATGAATTATGATATTTATACAGGTAGATTTTTTTTTATTAGAATTAATAAAAATAATGCGTTTTTCATAATTTTAAGTCTAAACAAATCAACATTTAGTTACATATGAAAAACAATATATGGCTTAGAGCACACTTGTATAAGTTACAAAATTGAATTGTGCAGGAGAGCTATTTTAAATTTTAACTTTTTTGACACCTGCTTAACTTAAGCAATATTTAATCAATTCGTTTTTTCTAAATTGAAATTAACTCAACAATATATGTGGTTTCCTCTTAATATATACACTCTGGCCCACGAGAGAACGTCCGTTAAAAC
>WHPZ01590125.1:16734-36791 GCA_016617965.1 Macrosiphum rosae
GTTGCCGAATAGTGGGAATGACATCATGGTGGGAGAAAACAGACGTCGCGTATTACTATATCGATGCGCGGTTTACGTATGAACTCTCGTGGGCCGGAGTATAAGTTGAATTTGTGGAATATTTATTTATTTATTTTAATAACATTTTTTAAAAAAATTATATAGACTTAACACTAAGTGACAAAATAAATTTGAGTAGACATGGACTTATAACTATTACTTTTTGCAAATAATTATTATATTTTCTTTCCACAAAACCTTAAAAAAATTAAAGGACACAATTGATTGATAAAAGCTCTTCAACGTATTCAAATAAAATTAAAATTAAATTTTTCTATACTTGAAACATTGAAACATAAACATTTATTTACAAAACATAACAATTCTCACTTCGTATAATATAACATAAATTAATAAAATAAAAAGTAACACTTTTCCTTAGCTAAAAATATAACTAATTTACTTGTATTATCATAATAATATTATTATTTTATATATTTTATCATTGAAAATAATCGAATGCATTTATTCTGAATCCTGGGTATTAAAAATGACTAAATTAGTTCTTGACCATCACAGCCAACATTTTATTTGCTCTTAGTTTTTTTATTATAATAGATCTTGAAATAGTGTACTAGGGATTTTAATTAAAATGAAAAACACATATTTATTAAATACTAAATTGTTTATTTATATTTTTTTAATCGATATTACCCACAGGACCCTATAATAATGTCTTATCATAATTCATAAAACCGTATTAACAATATTATATTATATTATTTTATTAATTTGAAATCATAACTCCAAGGAATTTAATTTTATGGTATGAACCATATACCTATTAACTATTTCTATGAAATGAACAATCAAAGCTCAGCTAAGATTGATAATATTTCTTGATATACAATAATTATTTATGCCATAATATTAATATTACAAGATAAGTCGTCATAAGAGTAATAAATAATAATATTCGTTATTTTATCAAAACGGGGATAATTAAAAACAAAATAATATCACTGTAGTTGTTTGTAATCCAACACAAATCATTATAAGTTCATTTCTTTATAGTTAATTGTTATGCTCAAATGTAATAAGTCCTACATCTGATATATTTTAACTGTACTCATATAGTAAGTCCGGGCTTATAACATGTAGGCAGTTCATAAATGAGGGAATACAAGTCAAATGTATGATAAGTCCGGACATATGATAAGTGTGCAATAAAATAACTGTACAAGTACAAAAATTAAGAACTTATCGCTATTAATTTAGGACTTACTACATTAGGGCAAAAATAAACATGGCTAACTGCCATTTATGATAAGTGAAAATAGTAAATATCACATGAATTACTTTTGAGTTATACTAATTAGTACACTATTATAAATAGTAGTAATAGTAGTAAAGTAAGTAAAGTACAATAATAGTAAGTAATTTTTTAGAGTTACACTAAAAACAAAATCGATTTTTAACCTCAGTTTTTCCCTACACTTTTTTAAACAATTGGAAATTTTTATTTTATTAATAATAATTTTACAGATTTATCATGTTAAAGAACCTTATACTCTTTCTGAAACTCACTTTCTAAATGATGTTAGAAATGATTATCAACCTTTTCCAAAACTTGAGAAAGCATTTACAGATGTTGATGCCAGTGTTGGATTTAATATTGAATTAAAGTGGACAATGAAACTTCAGGTTATTATTTATTATAGCTATAAAATATATATAAATAAAATGATTGTATTTTATGATCATTTTTAGTTGATCTTAATTTTATTTGTTTTGTATTTAATTGGCCACTGAATTTTCAGAATGGAACCTATGAACTCGAAAACCCATTCGACATGAATTTATTTGTCGACACTATACTTAAAACCACATTTGAATTTGCAGGATCCCGAAGTATTGTGTTTTCTTGTTTTCATCCTGATGTCTGTACTATGTAAGTTATTATGGTACATATTATGTCCAATTTAATAATGAATATATTTATTTCTAAACTTATTTTTTTAGACTTAACATAGTATTTCTATTATTTATAATGGGTTTTTTAAAAACAATAATGTTTATTTAAAAGTTTCATCTTTAATTATTAGTTATTACCAATATTGTTTGTATATGATAACCTAATTCTTCAGTAGGTATTCATAGAATATTTTATTTTCTATGAACTATTTATTTACAACCTTGCATACAATATAAATACATTTTTGCAACAGTACATGTTATATTTATATTTTTCCAATTTTATTAAACAATATAATATTTGATATTGTGTGTATAGCAAATGATTAAATATAACCAATTTATATAGTAATAAATACAATTATTTAATATACAATAAAATACATATTTAAAATATTTTATGATTTATGATTAATAATTTTCCAGGCTTAAAATGAAGCAAAATCGGTATCCTATATTATTTTTAACTCAGGGTGTTACAGTCCGGTACCCTTCATATGCTGATCCTAGATGTCACTCTATACAAAACGCTGTTTACCATGCTACTTGTCACGATTTATTGGTAAATTTCCTGATGATTTTTTCAACATAAATCGTATTATACAATATACATATTGGTTTTTTATTTATTTATTTAACCTGTAACTAATAACCTTGTATGTTTACTGTAACTTAAATTACATTTACATACATCACTTAAGTTATAAATATTACATTGTTATACTTTAAAATAAAATTGTTTACGTCTATTCAGGGAGTAAATGTTCACTCTGAAGATTTGTTGCGTGATCCATTACAAATAGATATTGTCAAACAAGCTGGACTCGCTCTATTTTGTTGGGGAGATGATAACAATTGTAAAGATGTAGCTAATAAATTCAAAAAACTGGGAGTAAATGCTGTTATATACGATAAGTAATGAGTTATTATATACAATTATTAATGCTTTTATGTTTAAACAAATCAATTGCTTATAATGTACACAAGATTATTTATAATGGCTTATGGTAATTATGCATACTATTTTCCCAGGCTGGACATTAAGGGGGTCGGATCCAGTGCGTTTTTTGGTACAAAAACATGTCTTACAGGAGAAACTAATTTTTTTTTTGTATCTAAAAGTAGAGAACATTTTTTTGTAGGTCGAATCAAAGCCCAATTTTTAAAGTTATAATTATAGAAGCTAGAATAGGCATTTGAAAAATGCACAATATTTGTCCTTTTTCAAACGTATTTTTCTACTTCTAAAGTAAAAAAAAAATTTGAGCTATGATCCGACCTGCAGAAACTTCTCATCTTTCAGATAAAAAAAAATTGACCAAATTCCGACATATCTACGAGGCATGAGAGTTTTTCCTGTGAAACTATTTTTGTTCATAAAAATAGTGCTTTGATAATAGTTATCGAAATCTAGCTCTGACTTGTGCATGTGCGTGCGTAAATATCTGTATCTGTATCTGCGCGTGTAATTATAGCTCACTCACACTAATATCAATTTACATACACAAATGCACGTTCCGAGCGAGGCGGATACCACATGCGAGTTGAATTGCCTAAATTTTATTCCTTAATAAATAACCGGCACCGACACCCTTAAAGACTAGTTAAACATTTTATAATGTAACTTCTCCTATAATAAACAGTTACAATTACTTAATTCATTATACAGTGAAGTTAATTTTTTTCCTAATTTAAACTTCAAAGATAATATATATTGTTTAGTACAATTTATTGTTTTAATATAAATAAAATTAAATGGAAATTATTATTTATAATGTTGTATTTAAATATTGTAATTACAAAATTGTTTACTGTCTTAAGTCTGTAATGCATTATTTTGGATTGCAATAGGGATTAAAAACTGTGTATGAATACAACTTAATATACATTTCCATCTAAAATTAACATTTCACCAAAATACATTAATTTCAAATCTCTCAACAATAACACTACCAGTTCATTGTTGATACATGATGCCAATAAAAATTTAACATAAATTAAATCAATAATAATTAATAACTTTTATCTGTAGGATAATTTCATTACAAGGCCTCCCTTTCTTTTATTATTTTTGTCAATTACTCTAATAAATGTTATTTTTATAAGAGTATATTTATATATTTATCCAATTTGCTTATTGTGTTTCATCATAGATTGTTAAAAAAATGTAACTGATTTTTATTAAGTCATGCTACTTGTTTTTATTTATTTAACTTGTACATTTTACAAGTAAAAAAAAAAAAATAACTTACTTTGAACTTGACTTAATTTTTTTTTATTACTTGACTTAAAAAAATTAAATAAATTGTTAACATGTCCAGCCTTGCTATCATCTAAGATACAACTACAATACTATTTTGAAATATTTAGTATATTTTTAGTGTTCGGTTGATCATTTAATTTGCAAATAATTATATACATATTTTTTAATATTTCCTCAAATGTTGAATGATTGTATTATCCATTAATATGAATTTTATTAATGATTTTATTTCATAGGTTGGACAAGATTGAGTTATTGAAAAAAAAAATGTCCTGCTCTACTAAAAAACCTGATGTCTTCATTGCCAATAATTATTGTGATCAAAATGATATACTCTTATCAAACCAACAATCACTTAAAGAAGATCCACATTTACGTGAAGATAATGTTAGTACAAAGAGTAAATTTATTTTAAACATGTTTCAATCAGGGGCTGGAACCTTGATGATTTTTACAGTTCCTATTCCTGTTCGGTTCCTAGAAAAACTAAAATTTAGGTTTTGGTTTTATCCTTTGTAAAAAAAATTTTAAAGTAAAAGTATCCAGTAAGGTTCCGGTTTTAAATTAATTTAAATAAGGGTTTCAGTGAGGTTTCGGTTTTCAATATTCAGAGGGTTCCGGTTCTTTCCAGTCACTAATTTTAATCATTAGCGAAGTGTGGATAAACTGTTGAGTACATATAAGCTTCAATTAATGTTATTTTTCATATAAATAATCATGTATATCATTGATGGTTATTGAATTAAGTTAAATTTCATCACATAAATGTAAAATATTAATAAAATGGCAAAATAAACAATAATAAAAAATGTTTGAGGGATGACAATCAACTTAGTTTATACTGGTCTCCTAGGCATTAATGTACCACTAATGGGTTAAACTCATGGTTGAAATATACAAGGTTATTGCATATATACATATTACATACCCCTTCTCAATCAAATATTTTATGATGAAAACAAAAATGGCAGCATAAAGAGAGCCAATAATAATCAAGTTTGAATTTGTTAGCTTTTGTCCACAAACTACTATTATGTATTTTGTCAGCGTATTTTTGATGATAAAAAAAATTGATATTTGTGATATCCCTTTACGAAGCATTTTTGTTTTTGATTATAACAATCCGAGTCGATATGCAATAACCGGTTTACTTCAACCATGGTTGAACTAAAATTTAAAAAATGAACGTCAAATGATTGAGTTGGCATTTTGTAACTATAGTATAATAATAAATCTATGGCTCGTGAAATATCTCATATAAACTTTACAGTGCATATTCTGAAACCTCTTACTATCACTGTTCAAAATCATGTATATGTATGAAACACTGTCCGGTGTCCTAAAATCTGTTTGTATACAATTTTTAATTATTAGAAACAAATTACATACCTAGCAAATATTCAATGAGTTTGATGGAAAAAAAATTACTTTGAATAAAATCAGTATATTTCATTGACATTTATACCATATTCATGTATTATATTTTTAATGAATTATAATAAAATGTAATTGTATTTTAGGAAGTTGATAAAAATAGATATTTCATGGATGTTGGTAAGGGCAGTTTTCAGAATCAATGTTCTTCGACAGAAACATTATGGAATGAAAAGATAAATGATTCTAAGTCACCATCAAGAAAACAGAGGTAATAACTAATATGATGTTTATACATTATATATTACTATAGTCTGTCTCACGTAAGAACGGGACCTTTTCGCACATGTAGACTGATTCGATTGGTGCTTGGACAACCAAGTGATCACGCTTACAATGGATCGTTGGTGGGGGATGTGCAGCGGCGAACGTGTTTTGGTCGGCCGCCAGTCCCGTTCTCTTGTGAGATAGACTATAATTATTTTATTCTGAATAATAATTGAATATTTATTTAATATATCAAACATGTTTGTAAATAGATATGACTGTATTGATGATGGTGCATTAGAACCGAATGTTAAACCAACTAAATCCAAAAAATCTAAGTAAGTAATATTATTACTAAAAAAATATATGAAAGGTTCCTTTTCCCCGGTAGCGTCTACACACAGCAGACATTGGAGCAGAACTATCACTATTATTCTATGTGTACGTTCACCACAATTTCACATACCTAGACGCTGTTGGGAAAACATATCTTTACTCATTTATAATTGTAGTATGGTAGTAAAGTAAAGATTTTTAAGATTGTTTTATTTGCATAATGGTATTGCAAACATTCCGATTTTCAAATTTAATAAACGTATTTATATTATATCCCAATGTACTATTTAGTACAATAATATATTTTAATTCCTTATTGTTCTTTCTACTTTAATCACGTTTAGATTTCAGCACTATCTGGATTTGATTTAAAAATTGAACTATTTACAAATATTTGATGATGGACTAGATTTATTTTTAATATATTACCTGATATAATAATATCATAATATGTCATATGTAATTTAATTGTTTTCTTTATAAAAACTATTATTGAAAATTTTGTATATTCTCTGTATTTCAATATTATTGTTATTTATTACTGTAAATTAATGGCTAGGATAATGGTAGTACCTAATATTAAAATTATTTTACATTTGAGAATCCTTATTATATCACTAGATTGATTGTTATGATAGAAATTGGACCCAACTAAATTCCTTAGTGATAGATTAACCATCAATTCTATAACATTATTTCTATGTAACACTTATTTTTTTGTTTCAGGGCTGATATTTAGAAAATTAATCAGAAATCAATGCTATCTAGTTTTTAACAATATCAAATAATCAAAATAATATATTAGCATATTATGCTTTATTTAATATTTTATATATTATATATTTTATTAAATGTGTTTTAATATATTATTAACTAAAAATAATTGTTTATTAACCTATCAGTTTAAGAATGGGAATTATTTATAAGCTACAAAGTTTACATTTGAGTATCGATTGAGTTAGATAAATTAGTAGAAACATAATATTTTTAGAACATAACAAAAATGTATTTATACTGGCATTTAACTGTAGATGTTTAAATTCTTTTGCGTAAATGCGGTTTGGTGCTGTAATTTAAATTCTTATTATTAATATTAATCTGCCCTGTATGTGCTCAGTATGGTGATAACTGAAAATTTGCAAAACTATTACAACATTCCTAGAAACTAGGGATTTTTTATATATAGTTATAATAGTTTTTGATAAATGTTGATTATTATAAAATTATTTTCATACAGAATCATTATTTTATATTATTAATAATTATTTTTTAGTATTTTACGATTATATTATTAAATATTATTTGGTTTTAATAGATTATATTATTAATAACTATTCGGTGTTAATATTATTGATTATTTTATTATTTACCTTTACTATTTATAACAAAGTTGCACAAAATGGCAAATGATACAGTGTTAACTAGTGTACAATTTGCCATGTCATATGTGTGTAAGACGAAGCCAACATATTCGGGTGCGACGTCCTCTTAAGTTGTCATAATTTTTCTTGAGATTATCGATTTATAAGAAGGACTATTTGGCTATCTAATCGGGAATCACTGTTGAAACAGATAGTATACATTGTCATCTCAAATTAATAACCAACTTTAACTATTTTACTAGACTTAATGATAACTAGTATAACTACTTATCATTAAGTCTAGTAACTAGAATAACTACTTAACATCTAAACCACACATTGAAGAGGGTAAGTATTGTTTAATATTTTTAACTATTTGGTCTACTGTGGAGTGTGACATAGGTACTTTTATTTTACAGTTAATTTATAAGTTATAACACTTATAACATAAGTAGGTACCTACTTAAATTATTCATTGTTTTAAAATTTATATAAATCATTTAAAATAAATATATGAAAAAAACTATTTTTTATAACTCGTTAAGTTAAGTTAATATAGAACAAAGTAAGTAAAGTTTAAAGTTAAAAGTTAACTTTATTTTTTTTGGCTTGTAAAAGTTAAAAGTTAATTAGAAAATAAAAGTAACTTAACTTAGTTAAAAATAAGTTAATTCTTTTTTTTTTTTAATAAATTAAAAAAATTATTGGTTGGTTTATTGAAAAATAAAAATGAATCAGCGTCCTGGATATTTATTTAATTAGGTAAATAGTAAATACGATGAACTACCACGCTATTACGGGTATTATTTACACCGACGGGCAAAGTTATCGCTGTAATTCTATGAACGAATAAAAATATAATAATAAGTAAGAATATTAATAATGATTTGGTATAGGTTAAGTTAAATGTCGTGTATGTGATAGATACTGAATAAATTGTTATATTTTTCTTTTATTAATGACGCGGTTACCCCTATAACATTTCCGTCTATGATATAGTTATATAATATTTTCTGTGAATATGCAATATAATAACTTACTATTATTATAAATTATTATTTACTAAAATATATTTAATATTTCGGGTTTTTTTTACATAATTAATTTTACAAAACGGAATTTATTTTAAATATGTGGTTTGGGAAAATATTAACTTAACGTGCCAATAAAATGAATTAACTCGTTAAGTTACTGAATAACATGGGGAAAAATGTAACTCGTCAAGTTAGATTTTACTTCTAAAAAAAAAGTAACTCGTTAATTAACTTAGTTAAAAGTAACTTAACTTTAACTTATTAACTCGTTAATGCCCAGCCTTGCTTATAACCAGGGCTCGGAAGTTCTAGCAAATGCATATTCTTGGTTCGTCCTAGAACATCAAAAAGTAAGATACAAATATGTATTACACTTCTCTGATGTCATACACGAAATTTTATTTTGCTATGTTTTGCATATTTACGGTTTTTATTGCTATTTTGCTAATTTAGGGTTTATAGCTCAATTTTTGGGTATATTTTCATAATATATATAATATATACCTACATATTATACAAAATATAGGATATTATCACACTATGATGAAAATAATGATTAACTTGGTTAGGAAATAAATAGAACTTATAAGTACCTACACTTTTACAAACATATTTAAGCAATTTAAAATATTTGTTAATTAGGTTTATAATTTAACTAGTTCAGACAGTCCCTGACGTCTATGGGCCCAAACATTTTATAAAATTGTAAAATTACATTTAATCTTTTTGTAATAAATTTTAATTTTTTCAAATTAAATGCATATTTTTTGATTTTTTGTGCTATTTATAGCGCATATTTTAGAGTTTTTAAATGCATATTTAAGAGCTAAAAAGTAACATTTTTAGTGCTACAACTTCCGAGCCCTGCTTATAACATAATATTACCCACAGTCGAGTCTCGATAACTTGAGAATATAAAAATTCATTCAGGAAGGCACAGGCAATACGCACAGACCCGGCGCGGCATTTCCTTGATGCAGGCAGGGTCATATTTAGGATAATATGTTGTTCCCTAGGCTAATGTGAAAACAGAACACCTTTTTCAAAATACTGATGAGCAAAAAAAAAAGTTATTCCATTTTAATATTTTTACCTTTAAAAATAAAAGCTGATATCCGGAAATTATGTTAATTTAGTTTTGGTTCAGACGGTTTATGTACAAGTGTAGAACACCCTGAAACTTTATAATATTAATTATATATAGGTAAACATCAATTACGTAGTTATATTTTAAAAGTAGGTAATACATGCTGTATTTACTGAGTATAGGAACTTCAACAGTTGACCCTTATAGCCTTATCTATACTAGATTATTATGTTGTATATGCTTTTCGCATTGATATTTAAATTATAAATTATAGATATATCATAATATGTAGGTAGCATCAGCCGTATCGGTATCCCCCATGCATGATTAATATCAATATCAATAGACAATAATATTTTTGTCCCTCGCTTTGTCGTGACCCCGTGCAATATTTTTAAAATTTTAAAAACCTACTTGCAGTCCCAAATATGTCAAATTCGTTTAGCTGGTCTGGCAACTCTTTCAATTGAAAACAAATTGGACATATAATAATACAAGAGTTTGCAGCATTAAAAGCCAGAAAAATTGAAATAATATAATAAATAAAAATGTTGTAAAGAAAATGTATTATTTTAAATTAGGTTAATGTCAACAAAAATTTGAACTATTTGAATGTAGATATTAAAAAATGAAATTCTTATCCTTTAATAATACCTATATAATATTATGTAGGTAATTAATTTAATTGTCTAGTAAAATTATTTAGTGAATTATAACTTTTAACTTAAATGTTAGGTTACTGTACCTTAAACACGAAGTGTATGTGAATATGTTTGAGGATATGGTTAATGAAACAAGAGGTAAATAGAGAAATTCAAAACGAAAGGGTGGAAAATTTGGATTTTGCCTATGTAAACATTTTGTCTAGAGCCGGCCCTGGGAATTAAAATTAATAAAATTCGACTTGTATTTTTCGAGTTATATTGGAACCCCAAAGTGTCCCGAACACAACACAAAAACAAGGAACAAGAAAAAAATTTGAAAAAATCGACATTGTCGAGTTATCGAGACTCAATTGTATATTACCTATGTACCTAATATGTTAGATATGTTATAGGAATAGGTATGTTGTAATGTCGTATGTTTAGGTACCTATTATACAGAAACAAAAATGGACTGGACCAGACTATCCCTAGCCTGATGCGTTACATTTACGCTTTATTAATTATTAGATTTATTTATCCAACCGCTGCATTAGAATCTCGTGGTGTCCCGATATTCAAAAATTCGCAACCGAGATGAAATAAATAAAATACAGTCGAATAACGCCACCATAATTGATATGTATAATAATAATATACCTATGACGCCACGCACGCGTCTCGACAGATCGACGAGCTGCTACGCCGGGGCGCGCAGCATGCAGTAATAATAATAATAATAATAATAATAGTAATAACATTGTAGGGCGGCTCGGTTATTTTTAGGTCCCTCGTCGATTCTCGTTATATATATTATATTATTATGCGAACGCCACACGATCACTACAACTCTCCCGTAGAGATCTTGTTCAGTTCATCGTGTACACGCGCCGTCGTCGCGACAACAACATATGCGGCGCGCGATATCGTTACAATATTATATTTTAATACTTTTAAGTACGGCGGGGGCGTGTTTTTACCGAGTGTCCGAGTTCACGGGAAATTTTGTTCCGTCTTAGCTTGCGAATCGTATATTATAATAATTACTAACTACGAATATTATAATTTTGTATAATACTGCTGCGCCATGCCCGTTTACCCCATACAGCACGTTCCAATCGTGAAGTCAAAGAGACCCGAGAACTCCGGGTTTTACAATGACTTCCGTCCGTCGTCTCTCTATTCTGTGTACGTTTATCGTTTATGTACCTACTTTTTTAATTACGATAGGTACCTTATTATACAGTATGCAAAGGCGGGGAGCAATGAGCCATAATTATAGTGAAAGCCGAAATTAAAAGTTTAATTTTTTTAAATTTGACCTGGAGGTTAATTTTCAAACTAAAATTAAAATTACCTACTCAATGTATATTATTAAATGTCTCACGTCTATATCGTAACTATAGCCTACTTGGAATTTTTAAATTGGGTGGTTTTAAATAGAATATAATAATCTACAAGAGGAAGTCGTAGGTATGTATCTACCTTACATTTTAAAAGCGTGCAAGTGTAAAGGTGCGTCCAGGCGTAGTCCGCTTCGCAAACAGTAAGGTCTACATCGTTCGGCTGTACCTCGTCTGTGTGTACGTATTTTCGGTAAAGCAAAACAGCACCTACTAATTTCTACAATTTTTTTAATCTTTAAATTATTTTTAAAATAATTATAATCGAAAAATAAATGCTGCGCCGTCTAGACGCGTATTTAAAGCGCGGCACG
Source organism: Macrosiphum rosae (assembly GCA_016617965.1). Taxonomy (NCBI): domain Eukaryota; kingdom Metazoa; phylum Arthropoda; class Insecta; order Hemiptera; family Aphididae; genus Macrosiphum; species Macrosiphum rosae. Next base: position 28,789 of record WHPZ01590125.1, read on the forward strand.
GGGCCGACGAAGGAGCTATGAAAAGTTGAGTCACATGACGTGTTTAACCACGCTAAATAATATAATAATTTTGAAATACAAATAAATCAATAAATATTTCTTGATCGATTTAAGAATCGAAAAAACACAAATATATAATTATATACTATACTATATACTACATATTTCACTATGTAATAATAGAGATAATTTACGAAAGTAAGATGCAATTTTAACATGACGGTTATTGGTTAGTTCTTAAGGCCTAGTCATTTTGTAGAGTCAGTTTCTAGGTCACGAATTGTTTTTACATTTTTATTTTTACCATTAACTCTGAAAGAAAGATGTTTGCTAGTGAATGCTGGGTTAAGAGGACTCACCAACGAACACACGCTTTTTAAGGCGTTTGATATAGGCAATTTTAAAGACATTTTAAGAAAAAATTGTATTGTTTATATACTAATTCAGTTCAGGGTAACTATAAAACGTGGTTAGTCATATAATACTCATATTTGATTTCTGCGTGATAAAAATTATTTTTGAAAAGCGATTTCACTTGATAAAGACCAAAGAATCAATAAAAATTACTGAAATTATAAATAAAAACCGAATTTCACCATACAAATAGGACAACTTTGATTGTGCAATGTTTTTATTTTCTTGATAACACGAAAAAGTTACAATTATTGTTTTAAAATTCATTAGTTTTATGGATTTCAAATTTGAATAAAATTTTTCCACTTGATATCGACAAAACGAAAACGACATTTTCCAGTAAAAGTTCTCCTATTTTTTATGGTGAACATTTTTTATTTTAACTAGACATTAATATTGCCCACGTGGAACTGTATTTAACATAATATATGGAAGTGTGGCATTCTCATACATAATATCTGACTGGTACAAAGTACAAAGTCTTATATTATCATAAGATGACTTCATTATTTGGGCAGTGGTTCAATTAAGGGTTTAATATGCTATCAAGCTACGATCTACCGCATTGCACCGGTTATATTTAGTAAATATCATTTACCATATAGGTATTAACGATTTACAAAATAAAAACTGTTTACCTGATCGAAACAGTGTTTCAGTAATATTAAAATAAAAAAACATTTAATAGATATGTTTTGTAATTGTGGGGAGGAGAGCTTTCATAAGGTTCCAACAATATAATATTAGCATCGATTCCACTAATACAAGTACATACTTAATAATTTTATGTTAAAATGTATTTAAGTATTTAACTATGTTTGCCAAATGCCAACAATATTATAGGCATCTATCCCAAAAATGTAAAAATTCACGAAATATTTTTTTTGTATTAGGTAGGTATACCTATATGTCCTTTTTAAGTTTATAAAAAGATATGAAACTAGATTAAAGATAATTAAAAAAACAAATTATTTAGGTCTAGTAAATTAAATTTACTATTGCAATAATTACTTCAATTCAAACTATGTCTGATTTTAGTATTTTACTATAAAACTTTAGAGGTCAGTAGTGGACCAAATATTATTATTATTATTATTATTTTTTATTTAACCATCAATATATTTTCAGAAGAATTAATAAAAAAATATAGTTGTTAGCGTTTAAAAAAATTAAGATGTTTAATTTATTTCGATGTTAGTACCACTTATATTATAAGATACACCCTGTATATTATTTTCCTTTTAAATTTAAATTGTATAAATAACGATATAATAGACCAGTATGTGAATTTCAACGTTTTATTTTTAAACACATCGACATGCAAATAACGTTTTAAAATACTATCTATGGTGATATGGACACATGGTTAGTATATTGCGTGGATATATTTATCTTGAATCATGGATTAACTTCAATTATGACTTAATATTATTGATTCATCAATAACCATGATATCGAAAGCTGACGATAAGTGATAAAGCGATAACCGATAAGTAATTTTTAATTGATTTTTTATTTTTAAATTTTTGTAAATTGAAGAATAGTTGTTTTGAGGAAATCAATGAATGTATTAATTTTATACCATGATCTACACAAATACACAATTTATAGTAGAAAAAATATTTCGATTTTCAACTTCAATATATTATTTTCTGAAAGTAAAGTAAATCTAGTTGGCACTTTTGGTAGGTTAAAATTTTAAATGATCATTACTTTTCAAAATAATTGAAAAAACCAAAAAAAATTACAAAGAAATGGAAATTTCTACGCAAAACTAGTTTTAAACAAAATCGATTTTATTTATTTTGTTGTACATAATTCAAAAACAAATCCTTGAAATGCACACCAAATTTTTAATTTTTTTTCAAAATTTGTTTTCTATAAATAACCTAACAGTTGTTTTGCTAGGTCAAAAAGTCTTTATAATAGTTTCTTAAATTTATTCTTCTAGAATAAAAAAAAATTTGATTAAATCCACAAGTATTTTTTATGAGCGTCGGAAGTTACCGTTTTTTATATCTCCATGTAAAATAATGATTTCTCTTCAAACGATTTTCTTATGTCGTTGTAATAATACAAGAACAAATAATCGTTACATTTTCGCGAAATTTTTATAATTTAAAAAGATTTAGACCCATTTTAAGCAAATTACAGACATTATATTATAATATGTTTGATTACATTTAGTTTTTTATATAAATGTCGATTAAAATTTTTCACTCAGTCAAAAAACTGTTAAAGCATGATTTTTTTTTTAAGTATAAGAATTTTATGTCAAAATGGTGACAAAATTCGTCAAAATCACTAACATTTGCAAGCTAATTAAACATATTGTATTCAATATTAAAATGTTATACTAATGCTTAAAAATGTAATACAAGGTTCCTAGTAAGAATTTTATATTGCAGGAACCCAAAAATATATTATAAGTTCTTACATTTTTGTTATAGATACCTATTCTATCTTCAAACTAGGACGAAATTAGTTGTTTAAATGAAAAATAACTGTTCTAGTTTTTTTTTTTTAATTCAAATTATTTTCATGGGGACTTGAATTTTTTACGTAGGTACCACCTAGATATAACTGAATTAGGTACTATTATATTTTCCTGAGAGGAATGACATTTAAAAAATATTTATTTTAATTTTAAACCTATTTATACCGTATACCTATCGCCTACTTTAATATTAATACCTACTAAAATAAATCATTATGGTAGCCACATAAATATATCATCAATTAATATACTTGGTAATATAGGCTGACAGACCAGAATTGCCAGAACCTATCTTCGCTCAGGATCATTTTTCATATTTAATGATTTATCACTAAGTTAAAATTTAACACTTTCATTGCTGTAACTTATCCAGGGCCAGATTTAAAAAAAATAGTGGCCCTGTGACTATTTACCTATTTTGGAGGATTTAACTGAAAATCAAGAAAATTAAAACCACCTTATAATCAAAATTGAATTAATATTTACAAATAGTGAATTACTTAATTTAACTATATACCTACCTATCCAATAAAATCTCAATGATATTATATACAGAATTATTTGATCGAACTATTTCGTATGGTTAAAGATAAACTAATTAGACATCATTATGCCGTTTTAGTATTGTTTTAGTTATAAATTATAATTATATGGACATACCTGATGTACTAAAGAGTATAACTGCTATTATAGGTACATATGAAATGTAGATCATATGAGTAATGTGTTAAATTAAATTTTAACTTTATTAAGATTTGAAAACAAATAAAAATTACAGCAAATAAAATTATAAAGATGTATAACATAAGTAGAATTAAATATGAGATATAATGTCATTATCATCATACAATTTGAAACACAGACTTTTAGTACCTAATTAGTTCATAAAAATGTTTTCAATATTATATTACGATTATTATATTATTATATTATTATATTATTATATTATTATTATTATTATTATTATTATTATTATTATTATTATTATTATTATTATTATTATTATTATTATTATAGTATATACTGTTATTATGTGATGCATGTTCTTACAGTGTCTATAGAAAGTAGGTAGGTACTCACGCATTCTGTTGAATTAAAAGTTTGGTTTTTCCTATGAAGTCGGGCCGCAGTTACTAATAAGTATTAATTAATTACTATCTACATATAAATTCAATGTTTTCAAAATTTTAGATATTTTATATGCTTTATAGTCAGGGAATGATTTTGGATATAAAGAGACTCTTTGGAAGCAATACAAATAAAAACGATCTAGTAAACGAAATTATAGGCCTGATGTAGGTGGAAGTACCTATTACTAGTATTACTAATAAATTATTAATTATTATAATATTATAGCTACTAAAAAATCAAAACGTATATATACATGTATCTAATTAATAAAGAACATTTATTATCTATTATAAAAAACGATTATCTATATGTACTACCTAGCACCTAATATAGTGGTACTCGATCTTTATGTGTGTTTCGTTTTTTACGTGACTATAGTTTTTAATATAAGTTAGGTATATAATATTCACTAATACCTACCTACCTTACTGGTATGCCAATAAGCCAAACTATCATCCTGTATTTATAAATCATTTGGAAAATAGATAAAATATTAGATAAAATAGATTTAATAAATTATTATTTTTTTTATTTAGAAAGAAGATAAAAATAATCTGTTTGGACAATTTACGTAAAAAAAATGGTAATATATTGGCAATGAATAATGATATTTCGTGTGTTTGAAGATCCACTGTCGGAACTCGATGTAGATTTATTCTAATAGAAATATTAGTTGACATCTCATCTCTGTACCAAGGGTATTATACTCTTTTATGACTTTGACGATTATAAATTTGTAAATTGGGATAAACATTTTTTTTTTTTAAATGGGGGTCCTTTTTTTATATGGGGGTGCTAGAGTTATATCGACTTAAGTGGTAAATGGGGGCTTTGCCCTCACACCCCCTCTATTCATACAACTTAATTTTATACACATTCACATTAATCTTAAATCTTAATACAAACAATTACCTATAACATAATGCACTTTTACCTATATGATTATTCTGATACCTATGTATCACTATTATTATGAAAATGATAGTCTTAGAAATAAATGTATCAAAATCCCTGTGGAATAATTTTATAGTCATTAAAAATCCGATGATGCTATCAAAAATTTGGGGGTGCCAAGCACCTTTAAGCACCCCCCAAATTGCGCCTATGTAATCCCCTAAAAATTGCTTATAATATTATATAGGCAAATTGATCTAAATAAGAGATTTTTTTAAAAAAAAATAATTGTTTTGGTAAATGTTTCAAGATACCCAAATCCCAAGGATAAGTGCAGGCACTGGTATAATTTTAAAAACAAATATATTAAGATTTATGAGAAAGGAGAAACTCTCAAATACTTTATAAAATAAAAACTTACTTATGAATTATGGAATATTATTTAGGATCATTGTTTTTATTAATGTTTAAAATATTTATATAACTATTGTTATAGTCAGTAATATAACCATCACGTTCAAAAATATTTTAGGACATAATATTATTATGTTCATAGTACCTATGTGGCTATGTGTAGGTAGGTACCTACCTTCACTTCGTGTTGCTCAGTTGCTCTGTGTAGTGTGTACTTAGGACTTTAACCGAAGGCTGCATGTAGGTACCGGCCTACAAAACCAGATGTACAAATAAAAAAACAATAGCTAAAACAATTCGTTAAATAAAAGTGTTTAAGTATATTATTATTCATTACTAAAATTAAATTAAATCAATCTAACTTAGGTAATAAAATAAGTGCAATTAAAAATGTTTTTAATCTTAATCGAATATTCAATTTTATACTATAGTTTACTTGGTAGCGAGGAGATAATAAACAATGAGGTACCAGTCCCATAATGATGATTATGGATTATAAAGATTTTAAAATTAAATAGAATTTCATATCGTAGGATAAAAAAATATGTTTATACCTATGCTCATAATTCTGAGGCATGAAAAAATCTGTTTTCTTGAAAATATTGTTCTTAAATTATTTAAATTTTAAATATGTCTGTCTATTGTCTTTATCGGACAACTAGACAAGAGTGTATTAATATTACTAAATAGAACTTCTGAGTTACATTCTAAAGAATTAATGTTTGAAAGACGGTATAGTTATATTGTAATAATAAAAAAAAACATATCGTAAAACTAAAGTCTTTTTGGCTCAGCGTCCAAAATGATTAAAATGTTAGTATTATTTTGATGACCTATTTTTTAAAAATATGGTAGCTCATCCGTCATTGTAATGTATTATATTATACTCTTCTTTTTTGTAAGAAATACCATGATATCATATCTGTTTATTAGTAATTTCACACATTTATATTGTTCATCTGACATTCAGTGGCGGCGCGAAGGAAAATCTTTGCTACAATTTATGAGTCTGTTTGCAATATTATCATAATTTACCACCTTTATTGTCGATGATTTAACATACCTAAGAGAGGCTCACAGCGTGCAGGCATATCACTGGATTGTAAATAATAGGAATTGCCTATTACATAAAAATCGATAGTTGCCGTCCAAAGGATAATGATAAAAATAATATTATTTTCACACCATTTCACTGGTTATTATAACAATGTGTAACTATGTGAATGAAACTTATCGGGCGTGTTTCACATTGATTATTTTTGTAACGAAAAAAAAAAAGATTAGGTTCGTTCCGCGTGAACATATTTTGGCAGACGGGAGACTGAAGTATTTTTAAGAGTTTTCATCACGTTTTGTTTATGCATGGAGATGAGTGAATTTATGTTTTAAATAATATGTATGTATGGATTGCTCATTTGCCAAAAGTAAACGCTAACCTAACCTGTAAAAAACGTCACATGTTATAATGGTTGCGCAGGCCCCACGGCCCAAGCAATGGAATGCTCCCTGAATTTGGAGCACTTTGGCTTATTATATCTGGAAGACAAAACCACATCGCAATTGCGTATATACTACGCAAATTAAAATTATATAACAAATGAGCTATTATCTTTCCCGATATTTGACAAATTTTTGAATTTAATGAAATATTATTATTTATTGTCGGGGAGACCACGCTTTTAATGTGAAAAGTTGTCAAGCACTATTATACTCTGTTATTATTTTAGTACACCGTATGGACAAAAGTATTATTATGAATTGAAAAAACCGAGAAGTTTTTCTGTTGTATAGTGCATCTCTTCATTTTTCTGTTAATATAATGGATAATATCTTAAATTTGAATTCAACGATAAATGATTGCATATCTACCTATTTACAAAAAGTCGAAAACGATTCTGAGTGGGGATCTGCCAGCTTATACTTCTAAGGATATTTTATAGTATATAAAGTTATAATATATTTTATATTTATATTGCTATTGGTAATTTATTTTTTTTTTGGTATATATTAGCCGGTAGGTTAATTCTAGTAAATTCTAATCACAATATTACCTATATGATAATTAATATTAATTATTATTATACTATTACATTTAATATTACTTATTAGTACCTAGCTGTATTAGTAACTTATAAGTCAATACCGACGTGGTAATGTAGTCACCGTTAAACGGTGTGTATAGGATCGTGGAATAAATAGCTTCAAATGAATCTAATTATTTTATAAATTTAACTGTGTATAGTACATGTAGTGTCAAAAAGTTTTAATTCTCTAGGAACAATATATTTTTGAATTACGTCAAAATAAATAAAATCGTTATTTTTCATTAAAATTTGAACTTGAAATGTCTATAAAAATAAAACGTGTATAAGTGTTTTTACGGATTTTAGGTTGGTATATGAAAAACGTATGAGGAGCCTTGTATAATTCTATTTTTAAGCCTTATTTTTAAAATAGAAAGAATTTTTAACAAAAATATAGTTTGAAAATTTTTGTAATTTTGAAATATTTTGTTGAAATTTGAACTTCAAACGCTTATAAAAAATGGAATCTATTTAATTTCTATAAATTTAAATGTCTATAGGAACAATAATTATGTGGGATCTTGTATTAAATTTTCAAGGTTTTAATCGAGTTTTATGAAAAAAAAAAA
>WHPZ01590126.1:0-26977 GCA_016617965.1 Macrosiphum rosae
AAAATAAAATAAATAAATATTTTGATTGAAAAATCAATAAGTTATGACCCATAGTATTATTCCGGGGATAAAATAAAGTAGATTTTTTGGTGATAAAATAAAGGTTTATTATATTGTAGTATTCAACTTAGGACAGATCTCGTCAAAGATACATAAATAAAACATTATCTTAAAGTGACACCAGTAGACAATAAAATATTTTGATTTTTCTTATTTATTTAGGAAAAAAATATAAAATGAATGAAAATAAATGGTGGGTGATAACGATAAGGAGAGTAAGTGACTAAGAATATATTTTTTTCTGAAACTGAGTAAAAGAGTTAAAAAATAGAACAATATTTAAAATATTATTGAAAATTTTTATTAAAAAAAACCACAGTACAATTCAAAATATATCAATTATTTACAAAGCATATAAAGATACTACTGGATATAAATATAATTCTAGTATAAAAAATGTTTTTACTTAAAATTAAAATTTTAATAAAATAATATTATATTACATATTTGGCAGCAGTATCCTTAGTAAAATACATTATTAAAGACCAATAATACAATATAGAATTTTTTGAATTCAATAAATTACGATTCTTCTTTATAATATCGTCTCATGTTAATAATAATATGTACTAAAAACATAATTTATTTTTTAAATATTGCATCTATTACATTTATTTCCAACAATAAGTTTTTATAGCAAAGGTCACTGCTTTGACATTTTCATTACGTATTTTAATGTTACATAAATTAACGAATTAAATTTGTAAATTAACAAGAATTTATGCTCTGTATGGTTTAAATTGTACATATTCCTTGTAAAGGATTTTACCATCTGAAATTGTTTTTTATATATTTACCTATATATATGAACAAATACATTATATACATTAAACACAAATTAAGCAAGCAACAACTGTAGGTTTATAAATATTTTGTTTTCAAATTATCTGAATCTGAACCGAGTAATATAGCGTACATGGTATTCGGATATCAAATGGCTGTTTCAGCTATTTTTCAACCTTTTTATGAAAATACAATACTTATTTAGGATAAAATCGCAAAAACTCTTCACTCCGAGTATTAAAAATAAGAATATTTATCTCGATTTCAAAGAAATTATTTGCAAATTAAAAAAAAAACTTTTATAGTAAATACTATACATATCAATACCTCGTTTTATACAAACAGTTAAGATAAGCATTTTAATATTAACAAATTGTTTTGAATTTCGCTTGCATTTATTCAACTCGATTAATCATCCCCTGCAATATTACATAAACAAGTAATATAAAAAATATTGATTGTTACTGTGAGAATATGAGTATAGGTAGACAGTAAAATTGTGAAAAACTAAACAAATGCATTGATAAATAAGTTGTCCTTTAAAATTATAATAGTTTAATATTATACAGCCTTAGAATAATTCAAGAAAATAATATTTAATGAAATTATAATATTTTTGATAATTTGTTGAACACACGTTTAAAGGGTCTCAAAATGTAAAATCGTTTTCCTAAAATATACTATGGATAAATTATAACTAAATTAGTTTTAGATTCTAAACGGTACAATAACACAATATATTATGATCAGTTATAAGATAATTGTATTTATTTCATGGATTATACTAAACCATTTACTAGGTACCATTTTCGTATTATTCTAATAATTTTTATACCAGCAAGGTTGACGTAAAATATACATCAACCATATTAAAAGTAAACGTGACTACGTGACACATAATTTATCGAAAAATATGAAAGAACACGATTACCTATTATATTATCAAACACTGATAATTATTTTCATGACTTTTTTTTCTGTTTGGTGTAATATTTATTATATAATATAAACTTTAATAGAATCTATAGCTGTATAGTGTAAATATATTTCCGATTTATTTGTCACTGTTTAGTTGATTATAGCATAAATTTAGTGTTTGATCATAGTTAGGTACTTACTTTGTTTTTATTTTAAATAGTTGCAGAACAGAAAATAAAATTAATTTTCATAGAACATCTTAAAACTAGTTTTCAAAATTAAAATCGTTCGGGAGGAAGTATGTTTTTTACCATTTATTAGACTGTTTTTTGAACAGAAAGCTTCTCTCCCCCTTAAAAGTTATGTTTTATCATTTGATAATCAATTTAAAGATTATATGTGGTGAGATCTGACCCGTGGGTTTCTGAAATTGTGAAATCGATTTCAAACTAACCGGAAGCCGAAACAAATATATTAGGTAGGTATGTGACATTAATACGGTAACTGCAGGTACCTCGAGGCATAAGCGTACGAAGTAACTAGCGTAGTTCGTGGCTTGTGGTAAGCGATGAGCGGTTATCGAGCACTATATGATGGCCACTTTTGGCAGCGGTGCAACATCGGTTTAAATTGATATTCGATCAACGAGTATTATAATATGCCGAAATGCCGTATACACAACATGACAAGACCGCATGAAAGATTATAAAACTGATTTTAGCACATTTTTCAATTTTATGGTTTTTAGCGATTTGAATATATATATATATATATATATTGTTAAAATGATTTAAGACAGCTCTAAGATCTCATTTAAAAATGTCTTAAGTTATAAAGGCCAACAGATTTATAATATACACTTTTTAATCGCCTAAAAGCCTTTCAAACGAGAATACATGACAAAATGTTATGAAGTTTTCGAAACTACTACCTATATACTTATACGACTTACTGTAAAAGCACTAGGTTCTTTTTCATGTCCGGTGGAATTAAAGAAGAAAATATATTAGTATTGCATATTAAGGGGGAATCGGTGGTAGCTATTGGAAACTTCAAAAGGATAAAAACTGACCGCAGGCAAAATTTGAGAAAAATGTATTTGCAGTAGATCTTTGAAACGGTTAGATAAAAGAAGAAGCGTCGCAATTAGGATAAATCCCAATATATGAGATGAAAATAGGAATGATGTATAAAAAAAAACATACAGAAATTTATTACTCTAATTCCAAGGAATAATGTTTTGCGTATCAAATAAATTATATTTTTTACGAAAAAAAAATAATAAACGGTTCCTTTTTAAGAAATAACAATTTTTCACTCAAAAGTAAAAACCATTTTTGATCACATTTTTCTGCTTGTAAGTACACCCACTCTAAATTAAATGTAATTTACTATATTTTTTATTAGAAATTAAAATTGATAACCATAAATAATCGATAGTTAAATAACCATTATCGTTTAACTGAGATATATAACTAATATTCATATCGGCTTCATATAATTTTTCATTGACTTTCTTTTTATTTTTATTTAAAAAGTGATAAAATAGTGTACCTAACTGTCCTAACTGTATGTATTATATTTGAAAAGAACTTATAATTATTTGTTTTTAATTTTGTAATAACTTTTCCATTTGGTTATAAATAATATATTATATAATATAATGGTTACTGCCTTACTGGTTAGGTTACGCTGGGTAGATGCCAGTAGATACTTTAGATACAAATACAGAGTTTGATTTTATGAATAATAAAATCTTTATTAATAACGTGAAAAATGTGTACCTAATATAGTTTCATTCAAATGTATATTATTTGTACTAAATAAATTGAAAGAACTTTCTCATTTTCATAATATTAAAAAAATATATATAAATGCATATAATAGATTATAATGTTTGATTATGTTTATTTTATCAGTTGTATATGACTATTATAATAGTGGATCTACCTTACAAAAAAAATTATTTTATCTAATCCATTTTTAATATTTTTCTTGATGTGACAAAGATATTATTTGCGGTTTGAAATATTTGAAGTATTAATAATACATTTGAAAATAATTCTTAACCTACTTTATAATAATATAATCTATAGTAAAAAAAAAAACGTAAAAATAACATTTTTAATAATTGTATCATATTTTTTATTATGGCTTATGCAGGTACCTGCAGATATTGTACTCGGTGTTTTCTATCTCTGAAGTGATTTTCATGCATGTTGGAAAACTGTGATTTGTATTGTATTACGTTTTTAAGTAACTTGGAAGGCGTATAATTCAATACTATTTTCAAGTATTGTTTGTTATATGAAATTGATGATAGAAGGTTTTGATTTGAATTCCCCAGAAATAAAGCACTTTATAAATAATAATCAAATTTAATTTAACTCGACACTTTAAAATGTTAAAAAATTTAAATAACAAAAATTAGAAACGTTGTTTATTTAAAACAAAATAAAAATGTAAATAATAAATGTACAATATTGCAATATTTTGATCGTGGTTATTTACCATGTTATTTTTGTTTTACAAATAACTCAAAATGTTATTGAAATCCTACTGTAACAACTAACATAGGACGTAATCTATCAATTTATAATATGTACCTGTATAAATGGATGTACATTTGTATGGGATGCATAGATTTGGAAACTACTGAACAAAAATAGTACTTTACCTTAATAGTTCTCACTCACCTACTCAATAACGACTGACGAGATGGTACACTTGTCATTACACAGCAGAGCAATTGCATTGATTTTAATTTTTAAATATTTTTACCCACAATATGATGCTTAAAAGAGGTAACCATCCGGATTCTGTAAGATTTCTAGGAAATAATTTAAAGATTTAAAGATTTTGTTCGTTATTCATTTTTCTATATAAAAATGTATGAAACCACTAAAAATATTGTAAGAGCATACTGACGTTCTTAAGTATTTCCATATTTTGTAAATGTGTCTTTGATAAAAATAACTAAATATGTAGGTAAAGTCATAGTTTAAATGTGACTGTAACTTACTATACACTGAAGAGAATATCAATACTAAGCGAAAATATAATATAGAATGGTGGTATAATATACTTTTACTGATATTCAAATATCTATTCAATACCTTACTCACATACATGATACATGATATAATACTTAATATTTTATGTCTATAGTCATGGAAGTGTGTGTGTGTGGATGTGGCTATCTGGTTGGCAAGTTTTCTGGCAGCAGCTCGTCAAATGATTTAGCAAACCATGTCACTCGGTTGGATCATATCGAAGGGGAAAAGTAGCTTTTGCTGTTACTTGATTATATATAATATTATATATGATATACATTGTGGTACAAGCAGCCAACATCCGAGTATATTGCTATATAATATGGGGACCTCCACTTCCTGGTTTACAGTTGTTAATGCACGAGTGCAACTCAATATTCCGACTTAAGCACGCAACTATACGCTAGTAATAGTAATAATAATTCTAGATATTTTCCACGTTTATATTTTTTAGAAGGTTTTTGACTATGAGAATCAGACATTTATAGTAAAATGGTAAACGGTACGTTTCTTATATTATGTGTGCTAGGTACTTTTCAAAATTATATGTAAATATTAATTTTATTGCCAAACAGTAGTTAACATTTTCGTACCCCACGATATCAATTCCTAATTATTGATTAGGATATAATTAGCCAGGGGTAAGCTAAAATATTTTGAAGAAACATGGAGTACTCTGGACCCCTTCAATTCAAGTACTGCCTACGTCTAGGATTAAAGAAGTCTTAAAAGTGAAAATAATTTAGCAAAAAAACATAATGTCAAAATCGAATACAGTGAAATAGGATTTAGCATTTGAAACTTTCTCTAAGTACCTATTGAATTTTAATTTATACTTACGTTCTTATAAATAAATATAAATTTATTTAAAAAAGAAATATTTAAATTATTAATAAACACAATTAATAAAATACAAATTATAAATAATTTATCTAATCACTATAATAATATATGTCTATATTATATGTAATAAAGTATACGTATTTCTTTAAATGTTGTCTTATGCAATTATCGATATCAAGGTGGTCAAGCATTCGCCAATAAATTATTTAGTGTATTGTAATAATTTTCTATATTTTTAATACATATAATACATATTTTATTTATAATCGTTTTTAAAGTTAAATTTATAATTTGAAAAAAAATCTAGTTAAAGTGTTAAATACGGACAAAATTAAAAATATTCGTAGAAAGGTAGTTATAAAATATAGTTAAATGTAACTTATACAGTTATATTACAACATTTAAGCAGATCCGTAATTGTACATCCATCCATATATTCTATAGTATTTATTTAAATAATAAAATATATATTTACTATCTAAGTATAAATGATATAAGATTAGAAAAATATTTTCAAATAGTAATTTCGTTTTCATCGTATTTGATTTTCACGTTCTGTTTTTTAAACAAATTTTTTATACCTATTTTGGACTTTAACCATGGTTTATAATTTATTATTTAGTATATCCGAGAATATTCAAAGATCAATTTGTGTAAAAGACCGGAATTCGGACTTATACCATTTTACCGTGCCATATATTATTATATAAACGAGAATTAAATTAAAATAAAGTTAATTGAAAATAATGAGTATTCGTCGTAGGTATTTAATAATTGGATAGTGTTTTATCTAGGAATTTGTTAATTAGTTTAAGCCCTCGTCATAAACATCGAACGAAAATGTTGTTCCATCCCTAAGCGAAATACCTACTTGTAGAGACGGTTTTGAAGTCGATGGGACGTCCGTAGAAGTGCCGGCGGCGCTTCGCGAAAAACAAAATAGTCTTCGTCTTGAGACTAACCACTTGTCATCGACGGGTCCACATGGTTTATTTAATAGTGGTAAAATACACAAACTGTCCCACCGAACCTTCTGAAGTGAACACAAAAACATCAGCCACAATTTCTAGTAGGTACTGTCGGAATGAGCTCTTAGTCGATGTCAAACGTACCTATATACACAGATACGAAAGGGAATTCGTGCCAGTGTTGTACCGATTGGTGACGATTCATTGTAAGTACGAAGTCGAATGCGAGTTGCTCTATTTTAAGTACAACTAAAGTTTCCTTGGTTGTTTGTCCAAACTTTAAATAACCCACTATAGCGTTTAGAAAAAAAATATAATTGCCTGGTAAACACGAAACGTATAATGTTTAAAATGTATGCATTATGCATATTTTATCATTTATCAACAGTTGTAGAACTTAGTTTAAATTGTTTAATATTATACATATCTGTTTAATTTATTTTGGTTATCAATCGAATGAAAATAGATTTTTGTTTGGAAAAAACTTAATCCAGGAAAGTTGAATATGGAGATCTGAAATCAATATTATTGGTACACAATATAAATAATACGAATATATTTTTTAAATTTTTTAAAAATTATTTTGAATTAATATGTTACCTATGTTTACGATGAAAAGTTAAATTATTAATTTTTTTTTGTTTAATATAATTGTTTACTTTATAGTGAGTACTGAGTACCTATGTTCTTAATAATGTTGTTATATCCTATATCAAGTCTCTGCGGAAGAACGATTATTTTTAAAATATTTATATTTTTATATTGAATACTTTTTGAGCATAATATGCTTACTTCTAAAGTTTTAGGTAGATCTATATTTTTTCTATTTACAATTGACTATTGAGTGTAGTTGTTGGTATTACAAAGAGATATTTTTTTTATTTCCTATATTTACCAATCGCATCAGATAAAATGTATAAAATATAATATACACGTTTCAAATATCTAATAATATAAAATGGTTTATTAAAGCTGTTTGTATATATAGTGTATGTTGTATATAAAATTGGATATATTATTTAAAACTAAATAATTTATTCGTTGAGGATTTAAAAAAAATTGCAACAAATTTACAAATATTAGTATAATTTAATCCTTTTTCATTAAACATCTATAAAAAAAAAAGCTTTCTCTTGAGCCTATATTATATTCAATGGTATAATTGTGTATTCGTACATGTATATACATATACACATACAGTCAAAGGCTGGAAATAACATGTTCCCTTAAGTAATAATTGCAAACTAATCAATAACATTATGATATAAAAATAAGATAACATTTCCTTTGAAATAGCAAGTTTTATAATATAATAATATCCTAATGCGTCTAATATTATATGCAAAAAAAAAAATCTGTGAATTAATCTACAATTGTTTGAGTTATTTTACTTAAAACATAAAACATTATTTCACGCGATACTGCCTAGGTATGTTTAATATTTTAATATTTTTTTTTTTTTATTCAGTTTAATTTCATTGAAACTAATGAAGAGTTTTTGTTTATAAAATAAACATACAATCAAATTACTCTATTTTATAGTCACATTTATCACGATATGAAATTGTATTTTCAGAAACAAACCGTTTTAATTCGACATAAAAATGAATTTAACCGATCCTCAATTATTCATTGGTACCTACTCTATAATATTACTTTCTAGCTTATTGTATATATATATGTAACATACACAAATTAATATTTTATATTTGATTTCTAAATTAGATTAATTATTATAGTTATACGTACTAGGTACAACTAGAAAAATAAACGATGATTTTTTACACTAAATTATTTGATATATTAATAATAGTACACTATAATGTTATATTATCTGGTTAATGATAACATTATCTTTTAATAACACGAATGCGGGTGGTTCATATCAAACCAACACTTGAATAATGTAACATTTATCATTTATCATTACTATTTATAAAATATAACAATTTTTGATTAAAATTGAATATTATTGTACATAAAGAATATTATATTTTTCTCTTCCTGTTTTTATTTTATTTTTCAAAATTTGTTAAAACACTTACCGTTTATGACCGGAACGTTTACGGGGGGAATATTTTACGATGACGGTCATTGATCGGCTTAATTTTAAGCACTGCGCAAAAATCAACAAGGTTTGTGGGCGTGGACATTTAAGACATGTACTTAGGTCCCTCTGTTTTTAAAAGAATAAAATAAACTTATTTCACGTGTGTTTCAAATTGTCCTGTATGTCTGTAAGAGATTTTTATATAAAAATGAAATTATTTTATACCTACTATAGGTACTATAATATAATACTTACTACATCACGTAACATTACGTTACCACAGCCTTATAATTTATTGGAGTATCAATAATATTATAGACATATTAAATTATACATTTGCGTGATAGAAGCATAAAAATTGGAATTATTATGGACTATGATGTATGAGAATGTTAAGCTAGCTTCGTATAAATTTCTATGAGAAGTTTATATTTATAACGTCGATAATTTATTTCATTTGAATAAAACGACTGCACATTTTTATCACTTAAATAAGATTTAAACAAATATTATTTAAACGACGCAAACATTACTTAAACACATAGAAAAGTTTTTAAAAAAGAATGTTGAAAAAATATAAATATTTCATTGGAATAATCTCACAGTAGTTTAATTTATTTTGACAGTGGAATTATAATAAGTAGCTATAATATTATCATAATAAAGGAATAACGTTTTATTAATATAATAAATTCAGATTGCATAGTGATGAGTGGTCTTTTCTCCAGGAGTTTAACCAAACAATATGTAAGGCAAGAAATAATTATGATATCTACTACCTAAATTAGACGTATTTTGCAGCATATTTCATTGAGATATGTTATGGACTTATACAAGAACAAATATAAATTATACTTATGTGTTGATCACATGATTGAACGAAAGTGTATTGGCAGAAAATTGTAATCAAACGTGACGATATTTTAAAGGCCAACCTAGTTGCTGTGGGAAGGTGTAAAAAGTTTTCTCAGGGTAGCCACAGGTGTCGTATAGATTGTTCACGCACGAAAACTTAAATTAATCTAGCAAGAAAAAAAATAACCATAAATTAAAAAAATGGTATAGAAACTTAGGGTGAGCTCCCGTTAAAATTGAAAACTTTATAAAGCCATTTCCACCGAAATCAATAAGGTGAAGACATATTGTGCGTGTACAATAGGACTGAATTAAAAAATATATTATAAAAACCAAGGAAAAATGACGGAACAGAAAAAAAAAAATGATTAAGAAAAATTGTCTCTTGTTGGCAGCTGGTGTATTATTATTATGTAAGATGCTGAGTTTTCGCATTTTAAAAATAATTTGCCTATGTGAAATGATTAACACCAACATTTCCGTGTTTTTATGATTCGCTGTCTAAAAAAAAAAAAAACTAAGAATTTTGCCAACGAAATATGTATTATAATATACAAAAATGTAAATATTTATATATTTTTCATGTTATTACTATTTGAACTACATTATTGTTGTGTAAATTCTCATCATTTATTTTTATTTTTACCATACCATTGAAATAACAATTTTTTTCATCATCGACAATTCAGGAATTTCGTGCTGACCGAATAAAAATACTTTTTTTTTATCCACTGCTTCTAGACGTTTGTATGAAATGCTATGAATTCTTGAGATTTGAATATAAATGATGTGTGATTCGTGATTTTCTTTAATAAATTCATATAATAAAGTTTTTCAACGACTATTATTGTTATATTAGAAACAGTTGCGTTATTATTATTTTTTAAACCGGAAATGAAGAAAATTTAATTTTAACAATACTATACCTACCTACTTTTGAGTTACTATATTCAAGTAATTTATAAAGGTAAGTTGACAACTTCACACTTTAATATAATATGTCTGCGACAGTTTTTTTTTTATTGAAAACAATTGCAAAAAATTGAATATACAATAAATAACTACTCAGTTAAAGCTTAAAATAATTCAACAAACATCGAAAATATATTTTTAATATATTTAACAACTACAGAGAGATATCGAATGTATTTTTACCGGAATATATGAAATCTAAGCATCTGCCACAATATGTGTAGTTTGAACGAATAAAGTTTACTAGAAAAATATTTTTCAATAATGAATCCCAGTAATCCGGAAACTCATAAACTTCAAATGTTATACTGCAGAGTGTAGGGTATAATATTTTTAAAAGTTTTAATAACAATTCTTTCAATTTGTTGATAAAAACTAGACATGAAAATACTAAATAATATGTTGGCATATTACACCATATTATTTATTATGTAAGGTATTAAGTATAGCATGCTTAAGATATTATAACTACGATTAGATAAACAATTTATTCTAACCTAACCTACATATCGGATAACGCATTGTATATAGTATTATACTTTTAGATAAAACATAATAATTATAATGTAGATATAGTGATATACCTTTATATATAGCTAACGAAACTCATCAATAATATCGTTATATGGCTTGCGCCAACTAAAAAATGGAACAATATCCAATTTATTTTTGTGGTCAAATTTATCAATATTGTTTAATAGGTAAATAATTATATAAACTCGACGTTCCTTTTTGAGAGTACTAGAATAATAATATTAAGTTTCAAAAAAATTGTATGTAAAATCTTTGAATAACAACCAAACCGTTAATTTGATTCCTCTAATGTAGTTTCATAATGCACATCGTAAAAGTGCAGTTTTTATTTTTTTTGTTTGTCTGAACACCAACTGTGTGATCTTGTATCATATAATATGCATTTAACGGGCATATATGGGACCATGTGCATGCAAAATTTAGTAATATTATACTATTTTATTCGTTTATTACTCTGGTCAGTAGTGGTTGTCTAGGAAGAGGGCATAATAATCAATAATTTATGGTGGGTACGTATAATGGACAAGACGACAACGAGTGTGTGCCACTAATGTCCAACATAGAAAAAATTAATTTAAATATAATCAGTGGCGGTATAGTATTATAGTAGGCAGGTACTGTAGTATAGTGTGTGGATCTCATATTCTTTTGGAGTGCAGAAAATCTTTAACCTGGTTGCAATTTATTTTTAAGCCTTATATTATTAAGTCTTAATACATATAGCGGGGTCTTTGGATTTGAAAATCACAATGTAGATATTAATAATATTATCTTGGACATATCGTAGACTTCAATTTATATTTAATTTTATATGTGTGTTCTAAACATTTTAAAATTGTAATATTTTAAATTGACACAACTCACTTTAAAATTAAAAAATAAAGAATCATTAAAAACATACGTAATGCCTTTGAGAAAAAATAATCAACCCATTTTTGACCAAGTTGGATTAATGTTTTTCTCCATATCAAATTTAAACGTTTATAGTGAAACATATTGTTTGTTGACTATGTACCAATTACCTGATAGCTTAACGTCGATTTGGCTTTTTTCACACAAATCACCAAATTTGGATAACATACTTATTGCGAAATAAGTGTATTTGGGATTTATCATCAATAATTGCATATGTTTACAGCTACCTAATATCAAATAATTTATATAAGCGTCACGTATATTTACTGAGTGAGTTATTCCTAAACCTGCTGTGTATATCATGAGGCATTGTAACAATTCAAAATATAGCTATCTAAAGCATAGAATAATTATGAAAATGTAAAAATTTTTTTGTACACAAATACACAGTTTACCACCCCCAACGATTACTTACTCGCCTATCATAGAAATAATCCACTGTATAGGTGGAATAATTGCAATGACCTTAAAATTTAAAAATCAATTTACATTTTGAAATTATATAACTTATAAATTACAGTTATATACAATAGATTTAAGATTCGATAACGTATCAATTACGTACATCGCCATTGAACATAAATATATTTTAATAGCACGAGAAATTAAACAAAAATCCAGATGAATTTGCTTGACAATATTACGACTACCTACTATATGGTTTTATTGGGTATTGTTAAATGTATTATTACACTGCTGAAAAACAATATTCTATTTGCAGCGTTAATAGTTTGTACTAAATTAAACGTAATATCGAATAACCTAATGGGTAGCTTATACAAAGATGTGTGTAATGTATAATATAACACAACCATGTTTTGCAATGCTATAATAACTCTGTTTCGTAAATATGAAAAGCAAATCATACATAAATAAATTATTACAATGTTAATATGTTATCAACTATCAACTATACTTTGAACGAGGCGCTATTAGAATTTACATAAGTAAATAGGACTATAATATAAACCCCAAAGTGAGGGCTTTAGTTTAATTAATTAAACGTAATTTTACCATTTATCTCTATCAATATAGTAGTATTTAGTAGCACTTCTCCCTTGAATTGTTTTTACGTGATGGTATCCACTATAAATGGATAATATATTATATCAAATAGTACTAAATACTTATCATACCATTGTTTAATCAATTGGTAGGAATTACTACTCGTTTTGTCCGAGAATCCGTCCTCTTATACAGTTGTAATTGTACGCAACTATAAAGACATGCGTATTATAATATTAAATAACTTGGCCTTCATCGCAAATTCGCAAAAAAACAAAATCGATTCGTCATTTTAACCTTTAAATGTATGGGAAATATTATGTCGATCTATTGATAGTTCATAAAATGCGATTTTAAAATTACTTTGATTTTTTTGTAGATAATATAATGCAGATAGGGGTATCTAATTATATTTTACAATGACAACTTATGGTTCATTTTTATTTTCGTTTTAAAATAGAACGTTTACGCTTCAGTGATTATCTATTGCATTATATTTATCTATTCTGTGATTTCTGATTGCACGGCACGCGGTATAATTAATCGTCCTTCACCGACGACGTTTTGATTTCAATACAATCCATCAAAGTCCCGGGTGAAAAATGTCGTTGCCTTTTTCCGGTGAGTCCGAGTTTGAGTGAGATTGTGAGAGTAAAAGCGGTTGTTGAAAAAATGAGCGCGCAAAAATAAATTACGTAGGTACAGGTTACAATAGCGGTAAAAATAAAGATGTACTTAACTTTTAAATTTCATGGGAAATTAAACTTTCCGTGGGGTGACTTTTTTAGCTACTTTTTAATAACTTCGTATATAATATGCAGCAATTGCAGCTACTGAGTTACTATAAGGATGGCTAGACGAAAGTGAGATTTTATCCGTCTGCAAGATGGTAGCTGATAAAGTAAAGCTAAGTTTTAATTGTATATTATATTGGACTCGTACAGATGTGATCAAACATAAAGATGAGTAATGACCAATGCCCATCGATCAATGTCACGTACGGAATTCGGAAAAAAAAAGATTAATAAGATTTTTTTTTCTATTTAATAATATAAATTTATTGAAGATTCATATAGATATATATTTTGTACTATATTTGTATTCAGTGAGCAAAGTAAGAACATATTTTGCATATACAAATATTAACAAAACGAGGTAAGTAGTAAGTATATAACTTACAAGAAAAACACAAAGTTTTTATTTAAATAATTTGTTTAGTTTTATACGATTATTGAATGACAAATGAGAAGTACATACATATTCAGTATAAAACCCAATTGAACATATGATTTTAATAGCTATTATAATGTTAATTAATTAGTTTAATCTGCAGATTATTGATATAATATTATATTTTAATTAGGGAATCATATTAAAATATGTATTATTATAGGTAAAAATATTATACCTTACATTGAATAAGTGTATCGTTGAATTATGTCGTTACTCTATAGATAGTAACTTAAGTTTTAATATTGTCTATTGTTATATAATATTATATCGTTAATTAAAATAAGTTTTATATTTCCTCTTTAGCTAGGTATACAATATGTATTATTTTATATTGCCATTCAATAACTAACTGAGGTAGCTATTAACGCATTTGAAAAAATTTAAAATCTGAATAGATAATTGTTGGTATCATTTAATATTAATAATTAATATTATATTCATAAAAACGAACCTCTTCAACAAAGAAAACTATAATAAAAAAATATTCATATTTTCTAATATCGTAAAGTGAAAATATTAACAATATTCGATGTAATTAAATAAAACCTAAGTTGTATAACAAACAGCATAATAAACATTATGAAACTTTTTTAATTATGCAGAAAGCCCATAAAAAAAATATTTGTCTGAAAATAATACCCATGTATACGTAAATTTTAGCCTTTATAATATTATATTGTTTAGTTCATCCACAATTGTTTACTTGAGTTATAAGAATATGTAAATTTGTAATAGTTATTAAAAATTGTATAAGAAATACATACATCCAAAAATGTAATAAATCTGTAAAAATACAATTTTAAATCATAATTTATTATTCTTAACAACTATATCAAATAAACATTATATAGCAAAAGGTAATAAGTTCTAAACCTTCCATTCTACATGTACATATTATTACTTATCAAAATAATAATATTGAGTTTACATATTTCAATTATGTGTCCAACTTTTCTAAAGAATGCCAAACACCATTTACTAAAACTTCACTAACATTGACTTAAGGAAATATCGAGGCTGTCGTAAAAAATACCTACCTTTATTATTTCACAGAATATATTATTAAATATTTGAAAAAAAAAACAAAGAAACTAAATTATAAATAACTTATTAAACATTATTGATTTGAAAACTTCATAATACAATATATAAGTAATATAATATAGTGTAATTTATATACAACTCTGCTTAATATTATTATATTTGAATATTTTGTTCCATTCAGCTAATGGTTATCTGCAGAAAGTTAATAATAATATTTATAATAATTATGATACGCCAATAATTGTATAATTAAAGCAAAATTAAAAGTTGCATGTACCTTTTAGAAAAACTAAGCAAAGTATAACTTTTATAATATGAGGTATGTGTGTATATACCTACCTTATTTATAACTAAAGAATATAAAATCTTTAGATTAAGGTTGGTTTGTTGGGGTTTCGGATACTTCATTATAGCATCCATCATCTAGTAACAGATTTCGAACTTTGAAATTCAAAGTTTTCCGTGAACAAGTTGTATTAAATAATGACCGAAATCGACACCTTGGGACTAATAATTTTAAAGTAGAATAGTGGTTTTGAATATAGATTAGGATATAGCCATCCTCAGATGATCCTCAGGAAAAGTCTATAGACCTATATTACTTGTAACGCAATACTATATAATCATATATAATATTATAATAATATATTATTATGAATATTGTATGAATAGTCCACGCCAAAAAAAAAATTATCTTCAATTTCCTATTCAATAATCGTTACCTACAACGAAAATTTCCTAAACATTGTTTTTTACATTGTTCTACTATAATAAAGTATATTTAAATGTTGAAATCATCTGACCGAACAGCTCTTTATTACTAAAAATGTCGTTAAAATTCTGAAAATATATGAAAATATGGTTAGTTATTAACATTTCAGGCTGTTTCGTCGTACCAGTGTAGACCAGGAAATATTTTATTAGAGTGTGTCGTTCATTTACTGTAAAAAAAACCAGTGAATAAAGCTTAAAAAAATGAAAAGCTAGAATTTCAGACCTGAAGCACTACAGCCGGTCATACGTAATATAAGTAGGTACTATTATATATGTCTATATGCGTAGTGATAGTAGTTATCAATACAATGTAGTCGTTATTTATTATACGTAGTCGGAAAACTGTTCGTTGTCTGCCTCTCGTCCCTGCCAGCCTGCAAATTACTCCGTCCACGATCCGCACGGACCTTGACACTTTATTCCATACGTTACTTGTACACAATACAATTAGGCAATGAACTCTGCAGTCCGCCTACAGTGTTTGGCGTACAGTCAGCGAGATTTCATTACTGCGGTACATCAACGGATTACAATAATTACATTTTATAATGGACGATTTTCGCCAAAACTATAGTCGCGAGCACGTACGAGCGGCGGACGTGGTGTAGGTACCTACGCCTTACCTTCTGAACTGCAGGCAATATCAACGTGTAATCGTGTGTTTTCTGCTACACCGACATATTTTTCAATATTATTTCGGACACGCACATATTATAAAATATAATACAATAACATGTACATCTATTAATGTAATTATTAATGTCATTTGCTTATACGATTGTGGCGTCTCTTTGTACACCTCCTATTTGCATTTACACAAAAATAAAAACTCGTTTAATGGGTAATTTTATACAAAAAAAAAAAAAAAAAACGTGTCTCATCGCCAGGCACCAGATATTATAATTTATAGTGTAATGTACACGGTTACACGAAAATTTACCGACGTTAGGTTAAGGCGCGATCCGTTATTGCGAGTATTTTATTTATCTGAATAATATTTTTATACGTTTTTATTATGATTGATCATGATACGCGAGCATGCAATTGGTACGTCGTCTGAAGAAGAGCTATCGGAAACAAATCTTAGGTACGTTAATATAATATGTTTGCAAATATAAAACGATTTGTGAACCAAAGTTGTACGATAAATTTTATAGAATAATAATATAATAATAATATATTTTATTATTATGACATCTGCCGTTCCTTGGGTTTTTGACGCGTGCCAGACGTTCCTTTGTCCCCGCAGTGGGTTTTCAGACCACGTACACTGAAATATTATATTGACCTATGGCAAGAATTACTTAATACTTAGGTATCTGATAATGTTATGTAATTAAAAAAAAAAATATATATATAAAACTATATATAAAATTGTTTAAAACCATTTTATTTTACGTCCAGATTCATTATTCCTATGATGTATTACATTGTATTTATTTAAGCATTCGCCCCAATATTAGGAGGGTGGTTAATTTTGTTAGGGTGTAAAATATATATTTTTATATTTAACTATCATTATTGATTACGTAATGTCGTGTAGATTTTAATTCGGCGTGTTAAATATTACTAACTAGCCTTAACAATAGGACGTGTATTTTACTGATTTACTCAAGGAGTCGACACATATATGGGTAACAAAACCCATGATGTAGAATGATTGTTATTATATTCTGTAAAAAGGGGATCTGAAAATATAATATAATATTATATGCACAGGGTACTTGTCTTATTATTTGAACTTATAGGTTACATTCATGTTTATTGATATTGTAGAATAATATCAATATTTATTTTATAGTAAAAAAAATAATACACGAAGGCAGGTTTTAATTGTATGTGCGGGTGGTGGGTGGGTATAGCACTTTAGCTTCAATATTTGCCCTTATGCGGATAAAATGTTCGTGACGCCACTGTATAACAATATATAATGTACCTACTATATTATTATGTATTATATGTTCCGTATTTATTTCCGGCAGTAAAAACTGGCACCGTGATCTTACGTATTATATTACGCATTTTTACGTTTTATATCGGTATAGGTGCCTACTTACTTACCTACTTCTTTTTCGACTTTTTCGATTTCGTATATACTCGACAAAGAGTGCTGTAAGTCCCCCTCACGTCATAATAATGGTGCACGCATATATAGTAGTATACGACTTGGAACTACCGGAAGTCCACGAATCGACATAAACCTTAATACTGTTTGACATAAATGTCTTCTTGTAACGTGTGGGAAAATACAAACGTTAAGGTCTAAACGGTGGTTTCGAGGGTGGAACGATTTTCATATCCACACCGTATTTTCCAAAAATTTTGGAACTCGGATCTAAATATAAATAATAGACTTGTAAATATTGATGAAAATCGGCCGATGTCTGATAACTTGTATGCGTATAACACTTTAGGTATAAATATTTGCTAACCTCCCCTCCGGTTAAATTACATTTCAGTACTTCTACTAGAAAATATATTTTTATTTAGATTTCGTTCGTGTACTTCTAGAATATTCTTGACCCTATGTAAAACCACTGCGTATATTATGTATATTTATATATTATATTTTATACTTTATTGTACAGAATACACGTGCTATTCATAACAATGAAAAAATACGTAAGAAATACAATAAACGTAATACATATATTATAATATGTAAACCTTACAAGCGACAAAATTACCTTTATCAGTATAATATGTTATCGCAATTGTTATTGTATTATATCGGAACCATAAATGTGTAGTGTTTCGTGTCATGTATAGGCTCGAGTAAAAAATCCACAAACCAACGCAATAATTCCAGAACAAATACGTACCAGGTACGCGACACAATGTGATATTCGGTGTAATACGCACAACGAGTGATAAATTATGACTAATCGATTTAATTTTTAACACACATGAATAGCTATATACTTACTGTTTTTTTTCTTGCTCGGGACTAGTTCGAATTTAATTAATAAGCCTGTGACCCCCCGACTACCCACGAGTATGATTCATCTGGAGTCTATAGTGAGGCAACGGTCGAAGAGCACAGAAAAAAGAGCCAATAAGAGGGTATAGAGACTAACATGAACATTCGAGCACTATAAAATATAAAAAGTTGTTTGATAAAATTTTTAATATATTCAATAGGTATACTCAATTAATAAATTATGAATTCATTATTTTAGGGTATATTATAAATAATACCGCATATATTATTTATTTATTAACACCCAATAACGTATTTATGATTTATTTACGTTCTGGGATATTCTTAAGCTAAGCATGAACAGATTGATCAACTCATTTTTATTCAACTATACATATTATTATCATGGATATCGCCTGATTTTAATAAACGTCCACTGCATTTTTTTCGTATTTGTTCCAACACTACTATAACCTTTATCATCGGGACTTGATTTAATTTATATTCAGTTGAAAACACGCGTATAATGCACAGTGGATTTTCGACCCTTAGCCAGTTAGCCTGTGTATCGAAAACATACATACATACATATACGTATATATTGTACTATTGTCTTGGACTATATTATGATGACCCTAGTATGTTTACATAATACCTATCATATACAATAATAATATCGTGTTCGTAAAATTACTGAACGATACTGGACGGAGAAGACGACGTGCAAGAATTCTCCTCGTGTTCATTGTGAAAAAAACGTTAAGTATTCTTGTACAGATGGTTAGTAAAAGAAATAGTATGATAAAATATTACCCGATTAAGGCACATGCAATAGTATAAAAAACGTAAGACGACTAACTGAAATCGTCGTGTAATTTATTGTTTTTTCATCGGTCTAATTGCGTACTCGTATATTAAAACAAATTAAATGTTATTTCCCAGCTGCAACAGTATACTATTATAATATAGGTACAGACTATTATAATAGTAGGTACATCAAAAAGATAAATGGCTATTTAGGTACCTACTAACGTAAACTATTAAAATAAATACACAGGGACAGGTACCACTATTAAAAATAATAGTTGTATTTTTTTATTTATTACGTTTTTATTTTAATGTGACCTTCATTTAGATTTCAACGATGTTTGGGTGAAAAGTCTAAAGATCGTCTACCCACCTGCCTACTGCTGCTACTACTCGACTTGTAGAATAAAACAATGAAGAGTTAATATTTTCATCTTTGTAACAATTGCGTTAATAACTTTTATGAGATTAGTCAAAGTAAATTACCGTAGGTAGGTATACTTGGAATAAATTAAAACAAAATTATTAATGTTCAAAAGTATAAAATATTATACCTTATGGTTCTTTTTATTTTGCATTGTTGTACTTGCTGATGAAGACATATTGTCTAGTAGGTATCAAATAAACTATAAAATCAAAAATAATTATATTTTAATAAAATATCGTTGTTAATGATATAATATTGCATGTAAAATTAATTTTGAACTCGGGGTTTAAAATATTATATTCTTGCTAAACAAATAAATACAATTTAACTTCGTACATAATAATATATATTAAACAATATTCAATTTGATATTTATATGATATGTTATTAAAAATGTTAAGTTTCAAGTTTGTACAGTACAAAATTATTATTAACTCCATACTATAGTATTATGAATTTTATAATGTTAAACTAAAAGATTTAAAAAATTCTAAATAATGTTTTTGGGTTCATAGATAAAATTTGAAGTTCAAAAACTTTTATACATTTAAAACAAATCCTATACCGATCCTAGTGGTGTGATAACATGATAATAATTATTTACAGTAGATGTTTCCACTTTTTAGGAATTTAAAAGACGCGGGTAAATCGAAAATGATGTTTGTAAAGGTTGTATTTAAGTTATTTAAATAGCGATGCGAGGGAGGGAATAAAGAGTGGAAGCCGCGATTATGTATGAGCGTAGTTTGCGTGACAAAAGCCATTCTACAAGTGGTAATGATATTTAGACCATTGTTTGTAATGGGTATGAATTTATTAATAGGAATCGGCGGAACCCGGTGAACTGGAAACTATAAAAGAAATAATATAAAGTAAATTAATCTTTGAGAAACAATTCTGTATACAAAGATTAAACAAATACAATTCGTTTTGAAATGTTTGGAATATTTATTTGATATTTTAATATATATATTAAATTGCATTTAAAAACTATGTATTTAATTGTTTGATTGTTAATGTGAATTACAAAATTCTAATATTACTCGCCATACTTGTCATGCAAGGAAATCATAATATGAGTGTAAGAAGTAGCCATATGTTATTATGTTTTTTAAGGACCGTGGTATAGATTTCAGTGCAAGGTTGTGCAGGGAATATGCACAGAACTTTTTGGGATTTCCATTTTACCACAGGGCATTACGGGGATTCTCACTTTACCACCCGTTGGACGGAAAATGTCGTTTTCCAACGCTTCAACCATCACTGAACCTAAACTTTCGGTGCAGTCGTGATAAAAACATTATTATACATTTTAAATTTAATTCTTAAATTAAGTATTAATAATTAGATATAATATATATTATGTATAAAAACGAATGCACTTATGTATGGGGCTGTTATGGGTTTGGAAACTACTAAAACAATCAGCATCAAATTTAGCAAATGTTCGCGCCACTCGAAGTATTTTCCTGCGATGTCATCATAACTTCTTAAAGTAATATAATTATTTAATACCATATTATATGTGCGTGATTGCAAAAGGGCCGTCATCAGAGCCAACTATTTGTTTGCATAATATGATGAGATTCGGAATACAGTCGGTCAGCACTATCGTGAATCGATCGTCACGAATAAAACGCTGCACCAAGCACGTTTGACGTCGGTAGGCGTACGACTGTATATCAGCCGAATCTATGTATCATGTAAAGAGCTGGTCAGACTGGTTCGGTCACAAGGGACACCTGTTGCAATAATGTACCTTTACAAAATTGCTCAAACGAATCCTCATTGATGACCCGCGTATTCAGCGAAAATGAATAGATAACCTGCGGGACTACTTGCAGCCGACTCGCCCGGCTTCGGTGCCCTGTTCTGTTCCTGGCTCGGCTGGCTCCAGACTGGTTGTCACAGAACACGAGACCGGCCCCAGCAGGGACTGCGACCCACGGCGTGCTATTCACGGACCTCCAACGAAAGAACACAGTGGATGCGATTTCAAGAGCAGCAGCGGGAGAGACCAAGCTTACAAATACGAGTGAGGAGCACGAAATCATGTCAGTGTGTTCTGCACAGCTATATCCACCCAGGGCAGACTTGAGCAGTTTAGATTGATTCTTTCGTATACATAATATATTACGATCCATACTTAGTATAAAATATTGTCTTAGATATTAATTGTCGCAATACCTCGTTACAAATTATAATATTTATTCTGCATTGAATATATAAAAAATACAGTCCACTGAAAACTATTTCCTCACCGGAACAGCGCATACATATCCTTTGAGACCCGGGGATCGTTATTTGCTTCATTTCGCAACCTCCTATAGTTTACTCAAGAACATATAGTTTTGGCTCACAAAAACGAAAAAGTGGATTGACAATAGTATTTTTTTATTTTTATTCAGTAAACAAAATTACTACCAGAGAAAGGCTTTGATATCAACATATAGTATCTTATCTTTTAGAAAATTGGAAAATTGGATCAAGATGGTATTTTAGAGTGTTCATTTTTCGATTTTCTCAATAGTTTTTTAACTCCACGGGAAAAACCACCAAAATACCCTATTGCTAAACTATTTTTTTTTCTAACGCTTTCTTTATCACCATAGAAACGAATAAAAATTAAAAATAACTGCTAAAACCGTTACACAAATCTTCTGCTCAGAATCGTTTTTTATTCATACAATCATTGCATTCAAATTTTCAATTGAATACTGTTATAATACACTTTACTGTCCGAGGGCCGAACTAGAGCTTTAGAGTTTGTTCTTTTATATATTTGAACTGCTTGGAAAATAGTTTGAATAACGTTCAAAAATATAAAAAGACGTGCTATATCCAATCGACTAGAGGCGGATTACACATATCATACATACGATACATTGATGCGGGTTTTCCCGTGAATTGAGGTAGGTACACCAAAACTGAGATACACCTTTAAAGTACTATATTTTATATTTGCTCATATTTTTCAAGGGCAAAGTTTGGTTATAGAGAATTACAGCTAGTGCCTGTATACTATATACACAATGGTTAAACGTTGAGGTTTATTAGTAAAACTAAAATAAAGTGAAGTGTTTGAAAATTCTTTGTTGACGTATTGGTGAACTTCGTACAAATATTGATAAAGCTGGTCCTCTACCAAAACATTAACATGGTAATTCTGCGAATACAATGACGAAATTGAGTCGCAATGAATCCAAGTCAGGTAGTGGAAGTTGTGTTTCAAGGAAATTATCAACATTAATAATTCAAAACCTTTTGAGATATTATCAGCAAAATGTTATCGTAACTTAAATTTGTACCTAAATCATAGAGTCACCAAGTCATGCGTTGTAACAATAATCAAAAGTGTATCAGAACCCGATTTATATGCCGCTTTTTTTTAATTTTCTTTGGGCATCTACATTGATAGGAAACAACATAATTTTATGAAGTTGTTCAAAAATGTAGAAAACAAATACAATAATGATTTTATCATACCGTTCCCACCAATAGTTATATAGAATAACGCAGTTTATATTTATGTGGGATCTAAACTCTAAAGTATTGTGTTTAGTTCAGAGTTTTTTACCACATACCGGTATAGGCCTATACATATTATGGATATTCAAATCATTTAGAAAGGTATACGTAAACAGAGTCTAAATTACCTTTTTTTTTTTTTTAGTATAAAATGGGCTAGGTTTATTCACTGGGTCAAACCGGTAAAATGTAAACTAACTGTGCCCAGTATCTTAATATGGCCGGTAGAAAATGTAATTGTAAATTGCGACTGAAACTAATAATAGAAATGAGAGTAAATTGCCTAATTAGTAATTAAATAAATACTAATTTTGGACAAAACCATGGTTGTTATGATATCAGTCTGCAAGTACCTACTTATGAATTATGGTGAACTGATTTAAGCTTCCTTTATTAATAAATTATAGTATTTATTCAACCCATCCAAATATATTGATTTTTGATGTTCATAGAGAAGTTATATCAAATTCAAATAGAGACTATTACTTTAAAATAAACAGAGTAATGAAACTATTTAAACATCAAAATTAGAGTACAAAATAAATAAGTAACAACAATATGTTATTATTAATGTGTTCATAATTTATTTACCATATACGTATCTTATTAATGCAATTACGTAATTGTTTTTTTTTATTATTATTCATAGCAAGTGCCCTACAACATATAAATACAAATATGTTATACCTATTCATTAATTGTATTATTTGTTTATATTTATACTTTATTGGTTTATTTATTTTGGGTATACATGGTAACAACCAGTTAACATATTATTATTATACCATTTCCAACCTAGATTATAATCCAAGCAGTTTATGTTATGTGGGATTTCATTTTACTCATACTTATTTCGCAGTTTACAATCACCGTTTTAGAACGTTGTTCATCAATATTGTATAGTTATTGCTTATAATTTCCTATTATATTATATCCTTTGAGAAAATTAAAACATACATTTATAATATTTCTGATGTACCTCCCTATTTATTCATTTTTTTTTTTTTTTTTTTTTTGAATAATTTTATATATTCAAAGCTTTAAACAAATTCATTTGTTTACAGATATTCAACAAAACTAAATTAAAGTTCCAAAAGTAGGTACATACAATTACCAAAGTAAAATTACTTTCAAAATAGGTAATCAGAGATAACAGTTTGTATTTAGATGATTTATTGAGAACATTTATTTGGAAAAAACTGAAATAACAATTTTAACTTAGGTTTATTTTGCAACTGTGAAAATAAGTAATGGGTCGTTCAGTAGGTACATCTCGATAATATATTCAAACATAAATATGCATTTTAAAGCAATAAAAATATTATGGAACTCTTGGGAATTTTTTATAATCAAAGTGGTTGTAAATGAATTTTGACATACTACGCATTGGAATAGTTATTTAAAAAAATATATATAGCATTCATTCGTTAAGTAAAATAAAACAACCGTCTTGTATTATTTTTGTTTTTAATTTAAGTATCAATATTATTTTACTTTAACGAATAGCTAAAGAAAATGTGCAAAACACGTAATTGATAATAGGCATAGGTAATATTGTCATGGTAGAGTAGCAAAATAGAGTAAAATAGAGTAAAACGAATTCTAGTTGTCATCGAAAAAATTTAAGTCTTCATGGTTTTAAATTTTAATTAAAAATAACACTTGAGTTTCAAGAAGATAAAATTTTTTTTAAAACACTGAGAATCTTTAAACTGTCAAGTAATTTAAGCATTTACTCATGATTTACATTACCTTAAAAATTGCATTTAAACTATATTAAAAACATCTCCATATCAACATAATAATATATAAGTACTCGGTTTATCATCAGGTTCGTTAATTAAAATATTTTAGATCAACGTATTTAAATTTTAAATTTTTAAATAAATCTTATTGACTTTAAATCGTTATAAGTTAAATAATAATATTACAAAAAACGAACTTCGTTTAAATATTTGATATATTTAGTTTATATATTATAATAATATATATTTTATGATTCTTGAAATCATTTTTACATAACCCACGTCATTGTCGACTTCTGAATTCCTTCGAATTCGTGACAAAAAGTTTTTTTTTTGTGTGACCCTCGTGTTACTAATTGTTCGACTATAATATAGACTATAATTTATTTTTCTAAAAAATCGTGTAAAACAATAGCGACTGGCGTACAATAATGACTCGAGTGCGGTTGGGCGATCGTGCCCTACACGAAAAAAAGAAAATTAAGTTTTTTTCTGTTATATTATTATCCTTTTGTCTAAAACCGTAAACCTAGAGTAAGTACAAAAATATATAGAATGACGCAGTATTTTTTATTTTTATTTTTTTTTATTATTATTATTTGTTTTAAGGATAAAAGGATTATTTTTTTATATTTATTGGTACAGTTGTCCGGTAAACCGAACTGTCGTGACGATCATATCGGACTGCAGAATCCGCTTTTGTGGTTTTCTTTTAATTAAAAAGACGTTGAACGATAGAGGATAAATTTATGTGTTGAATTTTACAGGTGTCAGACTACTAATTAACAAATCTGTTTTCAGCTTTAGGTAGTTCGTATGAAGGTACTTACGATCATGTGTCTCGACTGTTAAGTGGACGACGTGTAACATTTTCCTGGGGAAGTTGAGGGGGCGTCGGTCTGCGGAAACTTTTGTAATGTTGTAGTTATATAGGTACACTTATTGTTTATGACTTCTCCGAACGTTTCCGGTTATACCGGTATAGTATTCGATTGCTTTTACGTATACTTACTATGAACACGATTGGTCATTCACAAAATCATAAAAACATATATATTAACTATCGTACACTAATTATTTCCACGAGAAAAAAAATCCAAGTACGGCTTTATTAACAGTAGAGAAAATAAAACGAAATGTAAGAAATAAAATTGCAAATATATTATTGCAATTTCATATTTATTGCCTATGTTCAATTTTCAAAAAAAAAAAAAAAATGCTTATAATATCTACTGGTTTGGGTCTTCACTCTTCGATAGTGAAATACTGATACATAATATTATATTATGTGTTAGTATGTATCGGAAAATTCTCGATAAAGAGTTTTTACACCATAAATAGATTAATTAATTGCTTTGTATAATTTAACAAATCAATCTCAATATCATAATACATTATCATTATGAGTACCAACCTAGTATGACATACCATGTCGTATTGAATATAGTATTATTGTCTGTGAAAAAGTTACATGCCTCCAATGATAATAATATTATGTAGCATGACTCCTATCTAAAACATTTTATTTTATTCACAAAAAAAC
>WHPZ01590127.1:0-29697 GCA_016617965.1 Macrosiphum rosae
GCCCCGGGGCGCATATATTCTAAATGCGCCACTGGATAGATTAGACCTCTGGGCAGAAGATAGGCTAATTTAAAAAGGGAGAGGACCAACCTGGGTGGTGCTCAAACCGGGATTTTAAGATTTCCTATGGAAAATTTTGTTTAAAATGGTTGCCATGAGTTTTGAAGCTATAATTATAATAATAATTATTGGTTGCCGGGCAACGAAGTGAACGGAATCAGCTAGTATTATATATTATGATGAAAACTATATAATAGATAATTACTATATAGATTGATGTAAAAAAAAATGTCCATCATTCAATGAATATAAAAAAAACACGGACTCCTTAAATTTAGAGAAAAAACATATCTCAGGGTTAAACATACCTATATTTTAACGATAATATATAATATTATGATTAAATGCAATTCGACGAAATCCATGAAAATTTGTTGCAATAGATAGGTATCTACCATCTAACTAGTATAGTAATGATTGTTTCAACGCACAGCAATATCAAGGTAAATCTATGGGTTGTTGTAGTTTTTTACAACTTTTTGACACTTCATTTTTACAAAATTAAATATATTTTCTATTTCGAGAACTTCATAGAATAAGTCAGTAACATTTAAGAATAGCGTAGTAGTGTATTACACTATTACTATTACAATACAATTATTAAATAATAATTTGTATACAAATATTGTTCAATTAATATAGGTAGGTACTCCTCATGTTATTTTTAGGATATCATTAATTAATTAATTTTATATTATTAATAACTACGCTTATTAATACTTCAGGATGCAATATTCTCATTTATCTTCTCAGTGAGGAGATTAGAATTAATTTACCATTTTCTAATTGTGGCTGACAGTTAGACAGCTGTTGATATGCCAGTTTCATTCGCTCGAGATTGATTTTAGAAGCATTGATATGATTGACGATTGGCAATGGGTAATCAATGCCAATGATACAGTTAGAAGTAAACTGAATGGACTCAGGTGCCAACCACGGCTCGTGAATATATTGATTAGGCATATTATTCAACACTGGAATGTATCTTCTATAAACAAAAATTGCATTAAACATATATTAAATATAATTCGGAAAATATAGTCATTTACCTAATAACTAATGTTATTTTTTTCAAACGTATACAGAAAAATATATAGTTGTATATATTTTACCTTATATAATCACCGTTCGGATCTACTTTTCGACCGAACCTAACAGGGCAATAGCAGTGAATGAACTCTTGGTAAAACGACGAACACGAATACCACATCCAATATCCAGCGTTTACTGACCAATCGGCGTCCAACAATAACTCATCAAATACCTAAGGATTTTCAGTTGTTTTCGTATTATTCATAACCACGACGTAAACATAACGTGATAAAACTATAACAATATTGAAGAATTTATTCGATGAACCTCCGTATACCTTCATTCCTTCTTCCCAGGATAGCCACAGGTCACCCCGAGTGAGAAAGCACGCGACTGCGTGCCTCGCTATGCAGTGGATCCAGCCTTCTTGCCTCAGCTGTATCATAATCGCATCGATCCACGGATAACCGGTTTGTCCCTGAAATCAATTCAATTACAGCATTATAGCGCATGTATGTCGATTACCACGAACCACACGGCCGCGTCTATATAGAAATATGCGTGAATAGTATTTACGTTGGCCCATTTGGACAGAGCTCGGGGATTCTTGTCCCAAGGTATTTGCACGCAAATCGGATTTCCGACCATCCGATCGAAGTTCGGATTGTTGGTGGACGCACAGTAGAAGAAATCTCGCCACAGCAGTTGTCCGTGTAGCGAAAGTGGCGGTTGGGATTTCCGTATCTACGGGAGGTTATAGGTTATATAGACAGACTAGGTAGGTATTAATTATTATGACAGTGTGAATACTGGGGTGGTTATAAATTGGGACAATTTGTTGTGAACGATATTCATAATATATAAAATATAGTCAGGTATCATTTTAATGATATTATTATCTCAACAGTCAATAACATTTGGAAGTATAAACGTGTATACCGCTACAACTGCTATGACTACTTTATGATTGTTCATTTATATAATGTTACATAATATACATTTTAGGATCTGAGTTCTGAATAACAAGTTATTTTTTCAACTTATGATATTTTACCATGAGCAAAGCAGTGATGACATACTGACATCTTCCAAAATAATGTTACTTCAATATTCAAATTGTTGATGGTTAACATTGAATTTAAAAACCAGCATACATATTAAGCAAAGAAAAGACTACAATATATATCTAGTATCTACATTTAGACCCACACCTATACAGCTAAATGCAAGGTGCATTTACAGAGGTGAATTTAGGGGGAAGGGGCAATTGCCCCCGCGGTTGCAAAATTTTTAAGGGCGGCAGTTTTTGGATATATTTATTAAAAAATAATAATAATATCTATATATTATGCGCATTGAATATTTTTAAGATAAAATTTATAATTCTATAATTTGCTTTACATTGAAAATTACATTAAACAAAACTTAATTTATTATTACAATGACATCAATATTTTTGCTGCTAAACAAGCACGCAGAAGATTGTAAATTACTTTTTTTTTAAAAGCTGTAAAACACGGTTTAGAGGAAAAGTTTTTATACTTTAATCTCCAAAATTGTTTTTGAATGATGTTTAATAAACATACCTATACACAATACAGTGATGTTATTTTTTTCTGTCTGTCATCAACATTTTGGATAGTAACATTGATTCGAGATCAGCAACTTTTCTGATAGAAAAGTGAATCCAGTTGGTACTTTTGGGAGGTCAACATTGAAAATTCCAAGTAGTTTTAGAAAGGGTCGAGGAAAATAAAAAAAAAGTGATAATTTTTACGTAAAACCATTTTTAAAAAAATCTATTTTATTGTTTTGGCGTAACTCAAAAGTTAATTACCGCATGCCCTTGAAATGTTCACCAAATATTTATATTAGCACCTCCCATAAATGGTAACATTTTCGAAATAATTTGACTCTTTTTGGCCAGTTATAGCCTTAGGAAATTTTTCTCGATAAAAACTTTCTCACTTTGTGTAAAAAATCTTGAAAATTTAATACAAGGTTCCTTATAAGTTTCGTTAATGTAAGTTCAAAAATATTAAAGATGCATAGGCATAATTATTTTTTATATGCATTTAAAAAGTTCAAATTTTGACAAAATTCATAACAATTTCAAAATTGTTTTCCAGTTAGAAATTCATCAAAATTTTCCTTACATAGTTAACCTTAGAAATTTTGATAGAAGACTCCCCAAAAATTTTTCTATATAATTTTTAATAAAAAAAAAAGTTTACCTCAAAGTGAAATTAATTTTTTATTTGAGTTAGAATTTAAAATTTTTAAGACATGGTATTTTCATCTATCATTTTTAAATTTAAATATAACACATCCATCACAACGACTGTACAAACGGGGTACCTATTTGTCCACTTTTTTTTTTTGAGGGGGTAGGAGTGGCATTTTCCAAATGCGCCCCTGAATGTACCAATTTATCTATTATTTTACCTATATTTTTGTATAGGTTATGAGGCATACAACAATACTAAATTGTTTCTAATTTTTATGAGTTTTGAAAGGTTTAGTATATTATTTTATTATATTTCAAAATTAATATACAATTGCCCCACATCAGTAAGTATACTAACTTCGACCTATTTGCAATAATATATTATTTAAGTTTAAACTATGAGGTACACTTAATAAAACTAGATTATATTATATAACAATATAATAATATATACCTTCTTATAAAGTTCATTTAACTCTGAAAAAAACAATCTAGTAGATAAGCATCCAAATTTCAAATACGGCGCTAGACCAGTGGGACTAGCTACTAAAGATTGTGGTGTCATTTTTGGTTTTCCAAAAGATGCGATGAATGCTTTCCGTTCCAAATGACATTGCAACCTTATCAATGCTTCCGTTTCGCCCCCTATCCATACATGTCGTGCTATGTTGTTTATCTCTTTAAATCCTGTAAATATAGTTTAAAATATACCAACATTAAAAACATGTACATAACATTGAACTATTTTCGAGTAGATATTTAGGAAAATTGACAACTCAGATCTATCGGTATTGTTACATAAATAATATATATTTTAATAATTATAATATATTATAGGTAGCTGATCCCATGCACTTCGTTGCTCGTTAAATGTACCAACTCTATATGACTCAAACTTTGTTCAATTCGTTATTTAATATTCGGTGTATGGTGTTCAAAATGTATCTTAACTTTTCCGTTGCCCGGAATAAAAATTCTGATTTTCAGCAGTATATTATCAGGTAGGCAATCAACCTGGGGTAGATCGCGGACCCCGTTTTGTTTGTACGTAAGTGTATGGTTTAACTCTAAAGTATGAAAGTTATACCAAGTTGGTCGTATTCCACCTGTGGTGGATTAATATAATCAATTAATACAAAATCCTAACCTAACCGTACTAATATCAGATGAATAAAAAAAAACCAAATTTAAACATTTTTAAATTAGCCTGTCTTCTTCCCAGAGGTCTAATATACACACAAGCATTAATTTATTTATATATATATATATTGACAAAAATAATAATACAAACCAACAAACATGCCCGATTAACCAATAGCAACCAATATATAACACACTGTTGCACCAATGTTGTATTTTTTACACTCAGATTTCCTACTTTTCGGGTGAATACTCCTAAAATTTTCTTTCGTAAAAACCTTCTCCTGGCAATTTTGTACATGGTACAACATCTTAAAAAAAATTCGAGCCAAAACGGACCAGCCGTTCTCGATTGATGAGTTATAACAACATTTTCACGCTCCATTTATATATATATATAGATTTTGTGGTTTCAAATTATTATGTAATATCACTATTTGAAAACTCTAAAATATTCATGGGTAAAAAAAAAATACTCTTTCTACGTAGTAATAACTATATACTTAAAATCGTATAGGAATACCATGAGAAGCGTTTTTATGCGTAGAATCTTGTAATAAATAAAAGTTGGTGATCAGCCACGTGATTAAAATAAAAAAATTAATACATTTTCTACAATTTTTAATGTAATTTTTTAACACTCTGTGCCCATTTATAGAACCTTTGTAAATAATAATATATTATAATATAAAATGTACCTATACAATAAAATTAATTTAAAACATCTATAATAAGTAACATATATATAATATATATTTATTATTTACCGAGTTCTTCGAGTGTTGGGACACCAAATATTTCATCATGGTCATATTTAACTGGTGTAAAAGCATTACCAAGAAATTCTTTGTCTATGCTAGGTACAGCTCTTTCTGGTGGATCAATACACTCTAATAATTTTTGAAATAAGTGATATGTCAATGGAGCTTTTCCACCATTCACGTTTATTATTCTGGAACAAAAAACAATAAGTCGAAGTTAGATAGTTTTTGACTATATACCTTATATGAATTTCAAACTTCAAAAATGCACAACTTTTTATGCTAATAAATATTTCATAAATTAAAATTAATTCAAGAAATATGCCTCAAAGTAAATGAGTTCCCTTATAAATTGTTTTTAAAATACATATATAACATCGACTGTAAAATAAAATAACCCCATATTAATAATATAATTGTTTAACCAGGTGTAGATTTTTTTGATATTTAGAATAAAAATGTTTAATTTTTAATGCAAATTTACAATTTTTACTATAAAAATAAAATTTAATTATTTTAAAGAGTTCTACATTTACTTGTCTAATTGGTAGAGGGTGTGTGAACAACGAGTTATGACAGATATTCCCATTTCACTACACATGACTTTTATATTTTGATCTCTCACGCGACCAAATGGTTCAGGATCTTCTTCAAACGTGAAGTTTGTAGTACCCCATTGCTAGAAACAAATACTATTACATAAATTATAGTGTTATGTAACTCAATAATTTAGTTTGCATGTCAATAAAGTGAATAAGACAATACATTTTTCGCTATTAAGTACGTATGCATAAAATAATCATGATCATATTTTATTTAACATTTTTACCTGAATATCAAAAATCGTTTATTACATAACGCAGAGATAGATTTAAAGACGAGGTTTGAGCTAATTGAAAATCGGAAGTGATCTGATGAAAACTTACTCTGAACAGTTTAGGCAGTGCCTCGGCTGGCTGTCCCTTGATAACAAAAAGTCTAGAGTTAAGTTTTTTCAGGCTGTTATCCAAATCTGTCAGACACTGCAAGAGAAATCTGAAACACAAATTTAAAAAATCATTTTCACGCAAATGTTTATGTTTGGTTTTGATAATCATAATATTATAATATGTGATGTTGACCTCCATTTATTGATGCCCTGCACATTTGACGCACCGGCGAACCACGGATCCAGTATGAAAATACATCGGAACGTGTTAGCATTGATCAGCCCCTCTCGTAAACTAGGGTTGTCGTGAATTCTCAACCCTTTACGGAACCAGTGAACGGTGTGTTTATTTTGCATCTTAAAATCCATGGTTGATAATAGGAACTTGGTTGAACGCCGTTTTGATCGTTAGACTTGTACAAAATGAACTCTCTAGTAAATTTCAATGATACTATATATCAATATAAATATGTATAAACATAACACATAATAATTGAGCGAATATCTTTATTCTTGTACCTATAAGTACACTATATAGTATAATATTTTAAGTTTACTTTTTACTAAACAATTGTGATCCATTAAACGTCTACAATATTAAATTTATAGGTTAGTCATTCTCAAGAAGTTATATTAATTTTTAATTATACCTACCTACCTAAAAATAAACTGTCCTACAAGTACTCCTATATAGTACTATATATTCGACAAATTATAAGGATTACTGTATTCGTTGAAACAGATTTAGTTAGCTTAGCTGTATTACTAGCTAATATGACAGAATATAATCATTATAATCTAATCTTTAATGTGTATTAATATTCACAATGACAACACACTGTTGCATTTTTACAATTAATTCATGTTTAATTTTCAACCCCGTTTTCGTATGATACAATTCATTTCATAATTTCACATATGAACATAATGTAAATAAAAATAAATAGTATTTGATTATGTTTTCTTAAATACAATATAATAATATTGTTATTTTTTATTAGATATAAGTACCTATATTTTGTATCACAATAATATAAATGCACCTAGAATTTTTTATATCTATACTTTGATGTACCTACCTATTTATTATGTGATTAAACAAAATTAGGATTG
The DNA here is from genome assembly GCA_016617965.1 of Macrosiphum rosae. Classification (NCBI taxonomy): domain Eukaryota; kingdom Metazoa; phylum Arthropoda; class Insecta; order Hemiptera; family Aphididae; genus Macrosiphum; species Macrosiphum rosae. The sequence goes on from WHPZ01590127.1 coordinate 7,262, forward strand.
TAGATTTTCTGATAATGCGAATATTGATTTTTTTTTAATTAGTTTTTAATAATTATGTATAGGTAGGTACTGGAGTACTTCAGCCTATACACTCGCAACCCGCGTATGGCTTATCTACCACTTCTACAGTTCTTCTATCCACTAACTCTTTACAAATACAACACTTTAGGACACAAAAACATAACACGACCTACGTGTTGGCACTATTTTTTTCTCATGTCACAATATGTTTGGGCACTATAGTAATATAGTATACAATAAATATAGATGTATATAATAATATATATATATACCTGTTTTTACCTTTTATGTACCTAAATTATATTATATAAGTAGTATTTATATGCAATAGAAAATTGTAAAATATACAAAAAATAATTTTTAAATTCCATCAATAGTTAAATAGTTTTATATAAAAATTGATCGCAAACAACACAATAAAGTACCTATTTTACCATCTGTTTTGAAAAACTCACTGATAATCTTCAACAATTGCTTTGATTTAGCACTTACACTTTGAACTTTCGGCATTCTTCGAAGTTTTACATCGCTTACATACAACGACAAAATGTTATATCGATATATTATATTATTATATATTTATATCGTTATATCGATGTTATTCGTAGGTGTACACGGCAAACACGCGTCATGTATTATTAAAAACTTATGAAGTTATGAACAACCACAGTACACAAGACTATACCTATCAGTATATACCTATCAAGATAAAATATTAAATACCTACCATAACAGTTTATAAATAGTATATTTATATTTTAGAAATCCGCTCTTCACTACGAGGTTTACGCGAAATTTAGTAAAATAGTACGTTATGACTTTACGAGTATAATAATATAAAGTCTACCCTTCAAAAACCTCTGATTTTGGTAGGTACTACCTGTCTACCGTGGATCACCTCGCCGACTTACCTATCCACCTGATCCGACACTGCATGATTTGTTTTCCCCCGGAGACCGTTTACACCGAACAAACCGGATCCGAGACGTTATCGCCGAGGTTGATACTGCAGCAGTCCTGATAAAACGAACGATCGTTTATCCACCACTACATAGGTAACATAGTATTAGAAAACAATATGGTACACGTATGCAATTTAATAATAATAAAAAAAAAAACGTATTATTGCACGAATAAGAGGATTAATATAATGTTATAATATAAAATATAATATAAATTATGATCACTATCTCCGTCGGACGGCGGGCACCAATGAGCAGCGACCGACTGACTGCATCGTAGATCATATTTTATTTGGCAATAATGTAAGTACGGGTATCTAAGCCCGCAGGGTAGGCACATAATATTATTATACAGTTATTGTCACGCGTTACAAAATGTAATATATTTCATTTATTCGGATTCGAGCTAGTCACGTTGCACAGTGGCGTGTGGCGGTCGGTCACGTTGCCGTCGGCGTGGAGACCGTAGTCCGTCTGTGTCAATAATAATAATATATTAATGAAATGCTATATATAATATATTACTATATTTACTATCACGACGTCACGTGCATTCGTGGCGCATCTCGTATGCTGCAGTGGCGTACTGGCGCGGCCTGGCGAAGTGAAATATTTTATCGGGAAATTAATTTTCTAATGACCTATACCATCAGTGGCCTAGCTATTTTTTTAGTGCATTAAAACTGGATTTAACCAGTGTAAGTTTCATAGTTAAATTAATTTTTACTGAACATTGCGATTCAATGAAGTTGAAACTTCATTATGGCAGGTACCTAAAAGTCATGAAAGTGGGTTAAATCAACAGCCTTGTTGATAAATTACTAACAATTGGAATTTAATTTTCCTTATAATAATATATAGGTACTAACTAGCCTAATATTGAACGCACGTAACAGTATATAACTATACATAGGTAAGTCAAAATAAAAAAAAGCTTTGATATAAGTAGTCTACTATCTGGATTTCTTCCTATTGGGTCTAATGTGATTAAATATATTTTATTGTGTTTAATTCGATTTATGTAATTTTATACAATTTAATAAATGCAATGATTAGTTTTAAAAACATGTCCATGCTCCAGATTGTGCTAATCCCTAATATGAAGATAAAAATAATATTGTATCTATCACAAAAGACACGTTTCCGAGTTCAGATTCTATATTGCACCGGTTTTACTGATTTTAATTGTAGTTATCCATAGGAGAGTGGAGGCTTTAGGAGGGGGCAGCAGTGGCGAACTCGGCCCCTTTTTGCTTATGTCATGACTATACCATAATTTTAACATTGTATTATAAATTTAAAAAGCGGGTAAGTGGATGTCGCTCTGCTGTACAGTAGGTTACAAATGGGTCGTTGTATAATGGACTGTATTAAACTTGAATTCAATGATGTAATATCATTGTATAAGAAAAACGATTCTGAGCGGAGACGGTTTGTCAGTCTGGATATTTTATATTGTTATAAGTTATTATATCATGAAAGTTGAATTAATATTAAAATATTATTAATTTTTATTCGTTTCTATGGTAATAAACACAAAGCGTTAGAAATTAAAATCCAATTTTAAGCGGTTTTTCGTAATTTTTCGGTGGTTTTCACCGTGGCATTAAATAACTATTGATAAAATCGAAAAATGTCCTCTTTAAAGTACCATCTTGATCCAATTTGCTAAAAGGTAAGGTACTAGGTATATGTTGTAATCGAAGCACTCCTTCTGGTAGAAATTTTGTATACATGATATAAAAATAAAAAATAAAATAAAAAATAAACACCATTGCAAAACCACTAGCTTCCTTGCTCCGCTGAGAATCTAAAAAAGCTAAAAAGGTTTTTTTAATTTAACTATAATTATAAATTTTATTTTATTTTAATTTATATAATTAACAATAATAATATTAACTATAGGTGACTACGGTTTCACCTGATGTGTATATATTATATATATACACGAATACACGGATATCACAGTTGTATTTTAAAGGTCAACCAAATCCTAATTCAGAATATACCTAGTTTATCCCTTGTACGTCTAGCCGTTATCGAGAAATCGTGCAGACAAACATCCGGACAGACACTGTTCGAAGTTAAATAAACCTTTAAAAACGGACACAGTTACATGAGAAAATATATAACTGTATCACACAATAATACCATGTTAAGTAGATCGGGCGACAGAATAACCAATAATTATGTAATATGAATAAACAGAACATTATGAAAAACTAATAATAAAGGTCCATGGAGAACAATCTCACAAAATATAATTAAGACTTATCACATCGTCGTCTTTGTTCTCGTCGATTGTATTATATTATACTATAGTTTTCCAGGAGTAACAAGTATTTAGTTAATTTTTGTTTTTTACAAATCAAATATAACAACCTATATTATTTGGTCGATGTCTTATTGGTTGCAGTAGTGCTGTGTTAGATAGTAACATAATATAAACGTAGATACATATTACACGTTAAACTGTAATTAAATTATTATTTAAAAAAGTTATTCCATTAACAGTAGGTATAACTCTCCAGTAAAAGGGTTAACATTGTCACACCTGGGTCGCTTCGTTGGCCTTTTTACGATATGTATTATAATTTGTATTAAACGTATAAGCATTTTTAAATTCATTTACATATAATGATACGCTCAGTTACACGCTAATAAGTCATAACGATAACTTATATAATAATTAAAATATCATAAAATAGCCAACGTAGTGACACAGGTAATGTTCTTAACCTAATTTCTTTAGAATAATATGAAAAGTTACAACATAGGGTTGGTTCTGGTAATCGCACGTTTAGTATGTTATGCACTTATGCGTGGTTCAAATAGGGAAAACAAATAGTGCAATGACATCCCAACCGGCAAGTGGCAACCGATCTTTTTATTCCATCTCATAAGTCTAAAGGTTGTAAAGGGTAATCCTGGTCCCTGGATACGCCACAAACAATAGTATACTATTGTAGATTATAATAATACATAATATTATATACTTTAGGTTTTAGAGAAATTACTATTAGAATACAGTAGTAAGAGTATTAAGCTATTCATAACTAGCAGTAAAACTATTCAACTCATGTTGTAACTATTCAATTGTATATAGTCTGTAGTAGTAAAAGTATTAGTATACGTCATTATATAGTAGTGAAACTGTTAAAAATTATAGTTATAGTAGCAAACTATATTGACATTTTCTTCTAATAGTTTGTCAAAATGACAATTAGTAAAATGTCAGTAGTTTTTAGTAGCAATTTTTTACTGAGGGAATTATTACAATGGACATTCTTGTTAAATTAAAAAGTAAAAAAAAAAATAACTCAACTATAGTTAATACCCATCTTTATTATATTTTTCTATGTACATAAAATCATTATATTGCATTAAAATAAATTGTGATCAAATAAAATTTGAAAATTAAGAACTAATATAATACATAAATAGGTAGGTATAAAATATTAAAAAATCAGAGTCATTTAATTTTTTAATGATTTCTTTTTGTTTGAAATTTTTGCTTTGGATATTGTCGCATTACAAAACATGGAGGATGAAATATATATTAGGAGGTTGTAATTGTTTTTGATTTTTCTTCTTTTATCCTCATTAATAATAGTATGACAAACAAGCACGCTGAAAAATTGAATACAAATTATTTTCATATACCTGATATAATATTGTGCATGATTAAAATAAAATATATTATTAGTTTTCTTACAAAAATTTAACATAGCTAATGTCAAATACGGCAACTCGCAAGTGATCCTATCTAATACAGGTATGATTAAATTTCCGAAAACAACTCCAATTCTACCGAACATTATGACCATATTAACCGCCATACCTCTGAAAAAAATAATTATAATTGATATTTATTACATTTTATATTTTACAAAAGTAATACTTACACTAATACCGTTTTACGCTAGGGGTCTTTTTAAACATTAATCTAATGGAGTTTCACTTAAATATATCTGAAGGTAATAGTGTTACCTATGTATTGTTGACTATTTACCAAACACGTATATTATGACGTAGGTAGGTACCTATATATTGTCATATTTATTATAGTTAAGAGTTATACTTAGGCTAGGGACGCTCCGTGCTTTAAAAAACATATCGAAATATTATTTTATGACCATTATAATTTTTTCATGTATATTACTTTCAGTATGGTTTTTCTTATTTTAAAGGATTTTTTATTGTAGAATTTGGGTACATGTCACATGTGTTAAATACAATTAATTGCATGTGATCACTAATATGACGAAATATATGATATATAATTAATATTATATTTTAATAACATTTTTACGAAAAAAGTAATCTGTTACTGTAACTAAATCTACTCTTGATATATTAAAGTTCCTTCATTAAGTTTGATAACATTTAATTGCTGGACGAATGATTTTTTACATACATTGCAATGCGCATATTATAAAGAATCAATAACATTGGGTACTTGCAAAAATAATTGTCATCATAAAAACGGATATTTTTTAAGTGTTCTGAATTTAAATACCAACTTAAATGTATATGAATAGTTTACATATATATTATATTATACATAATGGACGAAATAAATTATTTAATATTAACGTTTACCTTAGTGTGGTAGGAACAGCCGAAGCCATAATACTAATTACTAGCGTCGTATTGATGTTCATTATGCCCACGTAAATAGCTGATAAGATTAAGGTGACGATTCCATTTGTCCATGGAAATATTGAAATACCAAGTCCACCCAGAATTGAAAAAAATACTGAAAGTAAATTTTAAAATGTACATTATTAAATAATAAATAGGAACATTTACATTTAATTATAATTATTATTGTAAAAAATAACTCATTGACCATTTTTTATTTAGTAATCTATTTATCTATATATCTATATATAAAAGACAAAAAATGTTTGCGATGGACTGTGCCATTCATACATTCCTTAACCGTTCATCCGATTGCGATGAAATTTGCTACAGAGATAGATTAGACCTCGGAGAAGAAGATAAGCTACATTTTGTCCCGAAAAAAAGGTAAAAAAGAGGTCTAACGACTAACATAAATGTATGCTATCGGTTTTATTTAGTTTTAATAATAATAATTATTATTATGAATGCGAAAAGCCTGTCTATTTTAGTACGCAAAATGTACCGAGTTCGAACCACGATTTCGGTGAACCAATTTTTTGCATTATAGATACTTTAAGAGTTAAATACACTTACGTACCCATCACTCGAGGTCCGCAATCTACTGTTAACAAAAACCTACCGATAGCAACTTATTGTCGTGTCTGTTAGTTTATTATAATAATTTATACTGAAATATTTTAAAAAATTCGTTTGTAATGATCTAATGCAATATTTAGAATACATTTAGTTCTGTATAATAATAATATTTAGCACATATATAACATACTGTATATCACTTACTATATATATAATTTTTATCCATGTATTTTGTAATGAATATGGCGACCCAAAACATACCAAAAACTGCTGATCCAACAATCATAGATTTGATATAGATTTCTGGATCGACTAGAGCGAGAGTCTAAAATATTGAATATTTTTTGTATTTAATGATAAAAAATAAAACAAATTACAATTGCAGTAGGTACTTACCCCTCTACATGCTGCAGTGTAAGTAACATTAGTTGAAGTCCTGGATTCGCATACTGTACGGTCGCCTTTGGCTGCAATAATTGTTGCGTACATATTTGGCAGTCTTAATCGAAAGGTGTTCAATCTACGTATTGTATCGAATCAAGGCGTTAGTAAGCGATATTTGTTAATATAAAATAAATTCATCCAACAACCAAAACCTTAAATTATACCCATTACAATTCCGAGAACTAGCGGGTTCAAATAGAGTACAAGATACAAGGATTTTGAATGCGTATCGTAAATAATTAATATGATGTTATAATTTATAAACTATAATATTGTATAGTAAACTAATTATTGGGAACGAGGGAAACTTAAAAAAGTGAAAAATCACCTAGGTTTTATTATAAAAGTAACTACTTATATAAATTGTTTGATAAAATAATTTTGATATTTAATAAGCTAATTCTAATTCATATATTATCCAAACATTTTAAACTCACGTTAACATTGTCATGAATAGCAACAAGAATGTCAATGATGACGGGACTAAATATGGTTGCAGAAAAAAAGGTTTTATTTGGATCCATCCTTTTCTTATAAACTTTGAAATAGTTATTGATGGCGTAGATTTCAAGGTTTGTTCTTCTGATATTTCTGATCTTAAAATGCTAATCTAAATAATATCATATTTATATTTAAATGATTTGATAACATACAGATTAATTAATTAATATTTTTAAATTTGTGTAAATTACGGCATGTAGAATACTTACGGGATACGATTCCGGTGGATTGCCTGTATTTTGTGAATATATTTTTCGAAACACATGTAGAGCTTCTTTATGGCGGCCGACTGCCATTAGGAACTTTGGACTTTCGTCCATAGAATAAACTAAGAATGCTGCTAGGAATACCATGACTGAACAAGTCATCAGGAATACTCTCCAATTATCAATAATTAGATTTCCATTCAAAAATTGAAAATTTATATCCATTGGAATCAAAAAATATGCCACAACTATACAAACAATAATTGCTTATTAGTGAATACATTTTGTTGTGAGAAAAAAGTAAAAAACAATTAAATAAAGAAAAAACACGTACGCGGTTGTAAAACAAAAGCGAACGACGAAAATCCTCCTGCGTACAATACGATTTTATCTCGATGTTCTTTATCATAGAATTCAGACAAAAAAGTAAATGCAAGAGAATATGGACCACATGTTCTGAAAAATTATTTGATGCATTTAATCAGTAGCGTAGCCAGGATTTTACTGGAGATGGGCTGATAATTTGTTACCTACATAGAGGGACCTTAACTAAGATCCATCATTATTTTGGATGCTGATGCCGGTGGGTAATGGGTTAGGTTAACATGTTTGTAAAAACGTTCATACAAATTACAATCTTAATACATGGTTAAGTATTAGTGTATTATTTTACAGTAAACTGCAAGCTAAAAGTACTAATTTTCCTGAAATTGTGGGGTGGGTTGCAGTCCCCTTAACATCTCTGGCTACACCAATGAATTTAATATTATAGTTTAGTGCGGGGATAGACAAGTGACCTACCCATTTTAGCTGGCTCAAGCTGCGAAAAAACTCATTAAAAGGACAATGCAGGACGTGTGACTTTAAAATGACAAAAAGTAGCACCTTAAGAAGTTTGAGTTGCTAATCTCTTCAAGTATAATTTGTGTTGTGTAAATTCATATACTTCCTTTGATAAAATGAGCAAATAAATAATAATATGTAATACTCACGCGACTCCACAGAAGAACTTAAGAACAACCAACACCCAAAACCTTTGAACGAGCCCCGAAAGAAACTCCATAACTCCACTCAACAGTATGCCATAGAATAATAATTTTTGTCTTCCCAGCGTATCGATGAGAAAACCCCATACAAAAGCACTCGAAACCATACCTGCGAAAAAAATCGCTACAGTGTCAACAATACATGTTCATAATATTACATTATACAGTATAGGTACACTGTACATAGTCCGACATGATATAATACGATGTATCAGTAACGACAGATCTCCACGTTAATGCACCACATTAAGACTGTACAAGGAATATTATGGTGCTGATATTTGAGAACTTGCCTACGTAAACAGCTCCGAACAGCGAGCCCTCTTCCAAAGGTGACAAATCGAAGTAACATCTTACCGCCGGCAATATAAACGACGGTGAACTGGTGCAGAACAACGAAGTCAGTGTTAAAGGTATGTACAACACGAGCATTCTTTTATTGTAAATGCCATAACCTAAAATGCACCCGTTGACAAAAACCGTTAAGATTAATTACCAATAGGTTAGGTTAATGCACTATAGATACTATTTATGCTACTCCGCCATTTTGCGACTAATAATGTTATGTGAATATAAATCCCCCCCTTTATTTTATCATTGACAAATGAATCACAAAATGGTGGCATAGCATGCCCATTATATGTAGAGCCTTAGTTAGGTTAGGTAGGTAGGTACTTATACTTATACTTATACATATTAAAGAGTGTTACCCGTTTCTGTCAAAATTATATTGGCAGTTTCCGCCAAAGCACATTTCCACCAAAAACGAAAAAGATCTTTAGATACCCACGTTTCCCATCTCCGCCGAAACTAGTTTGGTAATCAATGATCATAAGTCTAACTAAGGGGGTACTAGGGGGTACTATAGCACTTCAACATTCAATTTAGCACACCCAACTCCTGTCTATTTACGATTTAAAATTATAAAAAGAAAGTATTACATATTTTAGATTCTGAGCGGAGAGAGGTAGCTGGTTAGTAGTAGAGGTAGTGGTTTTACAATGGTGTTTATTTTTTATTTTTTTATTCTTTTTATATCCTGTATACAAAATTTCTACCAAAAGGAGTGCTTCGATTTCAACATATACCTAGTACCTTACCTTTTAGCAAATTGGATCAAGATGGTACTTTAGAGAGGCCATTTTTCGATTTTATCAACAGTTATTTAATGCCACGGAAAAAACCACCGGAAAATTACGAAAAACCGCTAATAATGGGATTTTAATTTCTAACGCTTTGTTTATCACCGTAGAAACGAATACAATAAAAAATATAAAGACTGACAAACCGTCTCCGCTCAGAATCGTTTTTCTTATACAATGATATCATATCACTGAATTCAAGTTTAATACAATCCATTATACAATGACCCACCTGTAACCTCCTGTACAGCAGAGCGACATCCACTTACCCACTTTTTTTTTATTTCTAATTTACAGTTTACGTTTTCTTATCATATCTTGAATTCCACTCGTATCATATTGAGAAGAATCACGTGTTTTATGTGTTATTACTTATTAGTTATTACATTTACATATTTTAATATCATATAGACTCATTTGAAAATACGAGATTAGCCGCAGAGGTTGAGTTTTTTTTCGTAGTTACGGTACAATTTTTTGAAAAAATACAATTCATTAGAAGCTGCTCAGGTAAATTAGATCCTATATTATTTATTATTAAGACTATCGGTACCGTGATTTTCTGTGTTTGTCTAACACATGCGCAACATAGTATTTTAGACGTGTTTTTTGGCCAAACATATCAATTGATATAATGTGTATGAAACGATAAGAATTCTGAAAACAGATTTGAATTGGTCATCAAGTCTACTTGAAATTGACTTTCCCACACTTTTGATATTATCCTTCAAATTTCTAAAAATGTCATATAAAAAAAGAGTATTTATAAATTGTCGTATTTCAATTTTTGGAGAAGTTAAAATCAAAAAATCAAAAATATGGGTAAGTAGATTTCAAGTAGACTTGGCGACAAATTCAAATATGTATTTAGAATTCTCATCGCTTCAATATATAAATTGGTATGTTTGGCAAAGAACCCGTCTAATATCCTATGTCGAGCGTGTGTTAGACAAAAACAGGAAATCACGGTAAAGAATCCCCTTAAAGCAAACAATTTAACAGTGACATTTCTTAAGCATTCGAACGAAAAAAATAACTCAACCAAGTAATTAAGTATATTTTTATACTTGAAGAAATCAGAAAACTACCTAGTTAATAATTAAAAAAAAAAACAATCAAATTCAATAAAATTTAATCTTATTGAAGACGTATTGTACAGTTGTATACACTATATTATATACAGCGATAATTTTCGATAACGGAAATATAAACTACATTGCAGCCATCAAGATATTTGTCAAATAAATAGAAAAATAATATTAGATGATTATTCAACTATTAAACTTTAATAGCACTTATTCAATGTCGTTAATTTTCAACTGATGAATCTATGATAATTTATATGATTTTTTAAAAACTATAATTGAATTGTATTATTAACTTGGATATTATTGTTACATGTACCTACCTACTATATTTGTTATGACATTTTAAAATATTTAAATATAATGGATAATGGATATAATAATTATAATACGCAATTATTCTGACATTAGTGTACAGATATGTTTGTTACGTTTGTACATGGTTCCCAAATAATATTTGGCAAAATGTCTTTTCACCAAAATAGATTTTTGTGGAAATGGGAATCATATTTTTTGTTTTTGGCAGAAATGGGATATCCATGGGACCGGGTTTTTGGTGAAAAAAGGCCATGTTCTATTAAAAATATCGGTTTGGCTAATTAGTGCAATGATTTTTTGATGAGTTTATTCAAGTCCTGGGTTTTGACATTTTTCAATATAATATTTAAAAACAATATTTTGAAATTTGCCCTAATTTTTATATTTTATTTTTTATACCTACCTACCTAACCTATTGTGGCAACAAAAATGATAAGTTTATTGTTTTTTAAATGATTTTTCTTATTTTGCTACGAATTGTTAAGTTAATATTTTCAAAAATTTAATTTGTATATTCTCCTTAGTACCTACGTAATGTATGAAGTATAATAACTCATAAGTTTCCTTATCTTGGTTCATATTATCACTTTGCCCTTTACTAATACTCTTGTTTAAATGTTGAACAATTATAATTAATTAACCGTTTGTTCGTTTTTAAATGTATGAACTAACATACAAAATTCCAAGAAATTAATTATATTAGATTATTAATAAGTAATAATACTAACTATGGTACCGTAAAAAATTAAAAATTAAATGATATTATTTTCTACAAACGACTGAGAGAAATGGTTGAATAAATTAAAATTTAAAATGTTACTAAAAATGAAAAACCTTAATATTTTTAGTAATCTTCATTGCTGTTTACATCATGTAAATCGTTGCACCTAAACTACAATAATAATATAATATATAATATCTTACCTGTATGGCTAATGGCTGTTTCGAAATCCGCCGGAGTAGGCTCAATTTTATTGATATCATCATTTGTTCCTACAACCATTAAAACAGCTTAAATATCGTTTTAAATAAAATTATTATACACTTATATTGTTTATTTATTATGAACCCGAAATGGTTTTTACTTGACTTTACTAAGACGAGTATTGTTCTGACTTCTGGAGGACTCTACATGATGTGCTATATATTATATGCAAAATTATACTAATTTGCAAACATAATATCTAGTTAACATTAGGCACACGTCATAGTAAATCAATTATCTTGTAAGAATCTTAGTTTTTTGTTGTACATGCAATTAGGTAATTGCAGGGTCACGTACATAATCATGAAACATTGTTCGGTAATGGTTTTAGTAACCTGTCATTGCTATATGTCTTGTTATATACCATGTAAGTAGGTATATATTCAATTGAAATCCAGTTAAGTATATATATATTAACTGTTTTTGCCTCATTAAATTGTATATTAAAAGAATTAAATTAAATTAACTTATAAATGAAACCATGTACCTATTACCTAAATAACTAAATACCTGCTAATAGTTAATTCATAATGTATCGAATATCTAAATCATATTATATTCGTGATGAATTATTTCTATAGCATTACATATTTAGCAACTCTTTAGCTATTATTTTTAGCAGATGGTTCAAAATTAGAAATTAACGGTATGTTTATTTAAGTACACAAGTCATATACCTACATGAAGTATGAAAATTTGAAACGCTTTATTTTGTGTAAATATATTTAAATAATATTACATAATAAACATACTAGCATGGCTTATGAATAAACATTATAATGAACTATAATTAGCTTAGGTAGATACATCCATTTTTCAAAATATGTATTTATTCATGAAACGATTATCCTATATAAAATAAATATTATCTATATTTAAAAATCAGTGGTTTCGGATCAGCATTTTTAAATTTGTAATGTACCAAGATCGTGTATAGCTGTATTTTACATTTTTACCTATGTATAAATTATAATGCACGCTGACAGAGTAGGAACTATAATATAGAAATACATTTTATATACTCCTCAAAGCGATAATATTTTTGTAATATCTCTCATGAAATTTTACACGAAATGAAAAGTTTTTAAATTCATTTTATGCAAATAGTTTTGTAAACCGGAACAAACTAATACTAATTTTCTATCATTGAAGAGTTAAATTTTATTGTTTAGACCTCATGTACTGGACCACTGACCACTATTGAATTAAACATCATGCAAAATATGAACCTGAACAATTTTGAGTAGACATGGCATAATTTCATAAGTTTCATATTAATTCATTCTAAATGTTACAAGCATTTCTAATCTATATAGCAATATAGATATTGCATATAAATTTGTATAAATTTGTATAATAATATCTAGCTTTTCCAGTAAGTAGGTAAATAAATACATAATATATCATATATTTGGTTTAAACATTGTACATTAAATGTTTGTTATAACATTTTGTTTAGGTTACAGTATTATAGTTAAGTAGGTAGTTAACAAATTTAACCTCTCTTAAAAGTTAAAATAATACATTGTGTATGGTTTAAACACTCAAAAAGTATTGAATAGAACAAAAATAGCATATTGTCATTACCATTAGTACCTATATTATCAAACATTATAATAACATATGAGTTGAATCTTTAAGCAGTATTTTACTTTACCATACCACATTCAAATCTATTGTTGGTTATATAAAATTTTAATTTTGTTCATAATGTATACAAATTTAACTAATATTAATAAAATTTAATTAGAAGATTAATTCCTATATGAACCTAATAAATTGTGTTAGCTAAGCTTACTACTTAGTAATATGTAGGCGAGGAAAAAGTGGATACCTACCTCTATTATAAGGGAAATGGATAACAGTAACACCATGTTAAAATTTAAAAGCAAAATTTGACAAATTTTAGTACAATTTTTTTCAGATTTGGATTGACAATTTGTTTGTTGTTTTGTATGTTTAACTATACATATTAAATAAATTTATATATAAAATATAAAATCAATATGAATATAATCGAACAATTTCGATTTCATATTTTTTGTATAGCTTTTTAGTTCATAGTCTGGTCTGTTGTTATTCTTTTTAGAATATTTTTTTATTTTTAAGTAGTATTCGTACATCCATGACAGTATATAAATACATTTATTCCACCATTAGGTACTTATGTTATCATTATCCAATTTTCTAAATTATTAATTAAATTATTAAAATAACTCAACTAATTTAATACAAATCTATTTCACGCCATTCCACGGTACTCCAGTATATTATAAATACTTATAAATAAGTTATACGCGATCTTTTTGCTAAAGATAAAATCTTAAATGAGATAAACCTACAGAAAATACTTATGATAGTATAAATACATAGGTATGATAAACTACTATCATTAGAAATAGATTCCGATCCATCCTTATCCTTCACTGCTTTACTCATTGTGGTTTTTTCGTACAGGTAAATCACTGAATTCAAATCTATAAGTAATTTAAGAATTTAACACATCAAGTACAGTAATCTACTATCTACTCGATGAAGAGGTATAATATATTCGAAACCTTAAGTGGATGCCAGCACACTATTTGTTTTCTCTCTCTGGCCCACGCGCAACATAGGCAAAACGCATTTATGCAGAATCGTTTTTTCTATGTTTTTAAATAACCTTAGAGTAAAATCACATATTACAAAAAAGATAGAGAATAATATTTTTGAGGGAATGACATATTTATTTGTCTAAATATTGTTTCAAAACAATTTAAACATCATTTAAATTCATAACCTTTTTTTTGTTTATTTTGAAAGTCGAATACAAAGTCAGATATCAATAAATTATAAAATCAATATGTCATTCCCTCTAAAATATTATTATCAATCTTTTTTGTAATGGGGGATTTTACTCCAAGATTACTTAAAAACATAGAAAAAACGATTCTGCGTAAATCGTTTTGCCTATGTTGCGCGTGGGCCAGAGAGAAAACAAATAGTGCGCTGACATCCTTTTAAGGTGTATTTATACTATGTACTTCGATCGACAACCGGATGATTTCTACCTCTGTGGCTATAATTCTATGAGAAACCGGACAGTGTCTCCAAAGGGAATGCTTGGATTCCCGGTTTTAAATTAATCAGCTATATTAATTAGCTATATTTAGAAAAATAATGGAGTTAGGACCATAAATTACTAACTACAAAGATATAGAAAACAATATTTAACTTGAAGGAACTGATAACTGATAGAAAAATATGCTTTACCACACTAATTTACTTATGAGATATTATATGTGTAAAACAATTTATAAATAGAATTTACAATATTATCAATTAGGTATTACCGTATTAGTTATTATGCTTTAATTCGAAAACATTATATTGTCATACTTGAAAAAAATTTACATACCTTTTTCGCATTTTTCGCCGTCTTCATGGAATTCATTCCTGTCCTTATTATCATTTTCCAATTGCAAAATCATGATTTGGGTAGTCCTGGCTTCCCAATACACACAATACACATATTATACACAAATATTTTATTTCCAAGAAATTATTACAATAATATTATGTTATTCAAATGCCGACAGTATTTACTGTTAAACAATCTAACAAAAGTATGCAATATAATATACAATAAATCCGTGTGGTTTTTATGTATATTATAATAACACGACAATAGTTTATTAATATATAATATTATAGTATACATAATATTATTATTGTGTGTAGGGAGTGGTAGATATAAATGTCTATATTTATATTACATTTTAATTTTTAATTAACAACTATACAGCGCAATACGCATGCCATTCGGTCGGTACTATTGTATAAAACAAAAATAAATTACCTACTTGTTTTCGAAAGGCATATTTTTACACAACCTAAATTACTGTAGGTATACAGTGGTCATAATAATCACGTGGAGATGCATGAAAACTCTTACGAAAAGTTGTCGGTCCATTCATCGGTAGCCACGACTATAATATTATTATAATATTATAATATAATACAGGAGTGTATCATCACCACTGCTCTTTACAATCTGTTGATATTATAGTAACGTAACGAGCCAACCGTTTAACCGAACAGTATAATATATAATTATAAAACCACAATCACTCGTATATCATTATTCATTACATGTCATGTGACAATACATCAATAACAAACATTCGACGATACCTCTACTATATATTATTTATAATATCATCATTCAGAGTGTCCAATGACTTTACTTCCAGTTATCGGATCAATATTACGTAATTATAATAATTATTAATATGAGATATTACAACAGCGGCTTCAAAACATTTTTGACACGAAACACTTTTATTCAAAACCACTATATTACACATTGAATTATAGTATTATTATTTATAATTTTATAGGCATATATTTAGATCAGTTTTTTACACAACATCGTAAACATAATATTATATAAGCGCAGCACGCAGCGTCGTCTTATAAACTGAAAAACTGCAAACGTATTATAATATGTGTATTAAATTTAAATAACAACTATAGCTTGGTAGGTACCCTACCTAATTCAGAGTGATGCGTTATTATAACACCGCCACCCCCCGTCAACGTATAAAGTATAATTTTAAAAATACTATACTACATCGCAAGATTAAAATTATTATTCTAATTATTAAATATAATTTGTAGTCCTTAATTAGTGGTACGACTTTAAATAAAACTGCATTTGATGAGACGTGTGTTGTACATAAATAATCCAAACCCGAGAAAATTAATTTCCAATAATTTCAAAATAGTTGTGGAATAGCCTATTGAAATAAAACAATTGCTTTTCTAAATTCGCAATTTTGTGGAATACTTACTCATTTCTATAAACAATGCAAATTGCCAATAGGTTATAATTTATACCTAATATAAAGTGGATTTGAACACAATTCAGCTTATAACAATTAAACCATTAAGACCCTGCTAAAAAACTATATTTTTCATTTTAATTAATCTCTTATTATAGTTATTACAAAATTGGTTAGAATACAATATTGCTGCGTACAAATGGGGTTCAAGGTCCCATCATTAATTTTTATCGGTAAAACTGAAGTAGATGTCAGTCACATTATTATTTTTTCTCTCTGACCCATGCACAAAATAGACAAACTGCAAAATCGTTTTATTTTTATTAATCTTAGAGTAAAAGTAAAACCACCCAATACAAAAATTATAAAGAATAGTATTTTTGAATATATTTGGCAATCAATATAAATTTAAATAATAAAAAATACAAAACGAATAAGACGAAAGAATAATTTTTAAATCTAGAGTAGACGTAAATATGAACGAAGAAATCTCAACAAACCAATTTTGTAGCTGATGTTTTATTAAATTATTGATTTTCAACTAAAAATTAAAATAATATTGCTATTATAACGGGCTGATACTTCAAGAGATTAGAAAAGATGAAAAAAAAACTAATAAACTAAGAAAACTGCAGGATGATGAAATAGGATGGTTTTTCATGTTAAGCAGCATGGGATTCAGCGTTTTAACAAATGCATAATATTGGGTTCGAAAAATAAGTGGTGAGGATGCTAAACATAACCTTATACATATTGTTTAATGTATAGGTTATTGTTGATTGGTCGTAAGTGTAGCTAGCTGAGGTTTGCAATGGGTACTCAGATGACGAAGTAGGCACTCAATGGTTATGATTTATGAACATTAAAACAGGATTGTTTTACAAACTAATAACAATATAACACTAGATAATTAAATGAATTTATATTTTGTTGATTTTATTCAATTTTTATAGGCATATATTATTATTTTTGTTTACCATTTCTATTTTAAGAGTTTTAAAAATGTTTTGTATGCAATTGAATAATAAAAAATATTAATAGTATAGAGCAATTATTGTTTCTAACAAATAAATGGTTTTCATAAAAAATGATTCAAAATTGATAAAGTTTTAAGTTTAATATTTAGAAATTGAGTTGTATTTAAATGTTTAGAATTTTGAGCTCTTATAACTAACTAGTTGGTATAAATGTTTGTATATTTTCAAATGAAGCTCCTGTTATAGAAGCCATTTAGGCCCTAAAATTGTTTGTACTACGACGGTTTGTCGACAATTTGTGTTATAAATAGTACGAACAATTTATATTTGTGCTGAAATACTCACGGTTGTATCTCATAATCGTTTTTCGCATTCAATGGTTTAACATTAAATTCAAATTTAATACATTCATTACAGTGGCCACCTACTATACATCAGATTGATCTCCTCGTTTTTAATTATGTTGTATTTTGTATTATTTAGGATGGAAAATTATAACATATTGGAGTCTAATTGAAGCCAGTTAAGAACGATTGTCCAACAAATATAAATCATGACGATGAATGTATCAACTGAAACAGGGATTATATGAATTATTCAAGTAAACTAGTAAATTACTCAGATAGTAAGTAGGTATATTTAGTGAACATTATTATTTCATTATGATTTTTCCGCCCCGATATAAATGATTTTTATTTACATTATTTAAAAAAAAAAATACATAGCTGGCCATGGTATAATGGTAGGTATATCCCATATATCCCATTATCCTTATATTTGACCACCTCTGAGCCAAATAGCCGATAGGTACTACATTATTGTCATTTGCTATCTTTAACTAATTTCTTTAGGAGAGCGGGATCAAAAATGTTATTCAAATTTTAATATTGGTGTAATACGAGACCGAAAGTTAATAATATAAACCTTGACCGTTTTTGAATAAGACGATTTTCAATAGTTTTAGATTCTGAGCAGAACGATGAATGTATTGATCTTAACATAGTGATGTGTGTTTTTTTGTTGTGTCTGTCATCATACTTTAGGACGGTAAAATTGCTTAGATTTTCTTCAACAGTATCTTTTATGATAGAAAAGTGAATCTAGTTGGTGAATTCTGGACTTCGGGAGTTCAAATTTTAAATTTCTCAGAAGTTTTCAAAAGCACCGTGAAAAACAAAAGGAAAATTAAGGAAAAACTGAAATTTATAAAATAATCACATTTTATAGCTAAGGATTAAAAATGTTAAACAAAGTTCCACGTAAGTAGTTAATTCTGTTACCAAAAAATCTAAAAAAATACATAAACACAGTTTATTTTTATAGTTATTTAATGTTCAAATTTGGACGAAGTTATGTATTAAAAAACCAAGAACAACTATTTTAGTTAGTTTGTTGTCATTTTATAATATTAATTCAACTTACTGACTACCGTATTGATAATAAGTATAAGTAATAACAATATAAATATAATATAAAATACCCATACTGACAAACCGTCACCGTTCAGAATCGTTTTTCGTATACAATGATATTATATTATATCACTGAATTCAAATTTAATACCATCCATAATATTATAATATATACAGTAAGTGATGACCCACTTGAAACCTACTGTATATCAGAGCGACATCCACTTACTCACCTTTTTTTAAATTATTGTTTCATATAAAATTATTTATCATTCCCATAATAATATTCTTATTCCTTTTTCAACATATTATTATAACACTACTATATTCTATATTAATACTCGATATGGTTCTCAATTTCTCAAGAAATTGATTAAATCATATTATAAATAATATTTCCGATTATTCAATTATAGTTAAATAACAATAATTTGTACCATAAATATCATAAATAATTATAATATTAAATTAAATAAATTCAAATGATCTAAAAGATAAACAATATACTTTTTGTCAAATTATTTAATTGTGTCACATATATTTTAGTTTTCTAGTGAAGAAATAATGACCAAGTCAAAATGTACATACCTACTTTGCATTGCCTAAATTAACCTCTAAAATTATTACATAATTATAGGTTCAAATAATTTCAGTTTGTAATTATGAGTTTGTTGTAGGTTCATATTTTTCTACTTATCGCCAAGGTCTATAATTCACATTTCACGCTGTATATAGTAAAACGTCCTTAAGATGCCCAATGCCAGCTAATTATTATAAGGGGCTAAATTAAAACAATTTTTATCACAGTAATAAAATGTGATGATAACCCCCATTAAAAAATTACAGTATATGAATAGGGTTGCCAACTCATTGTCACCTGGATATTTTTTACCATTTTTTTTTTATAATTAATATATATTATTAATAACTCATTTCTACAAGTCTCATTCAACTCAGAAAACCTTAATTGGATTTTAAATAGGTAAAAGAAAAAAAGTGTCTATGAAACAGTAGTTTTAAGAAATTTTACGACTGTACAAATTGTTTCGATTTATTTTTATTTAATTGTTTTTAAATGTAAGTCGAAAGAATTCATGTGGTCTCCACAAAAATTTTTTCAGAAAAAAAACTTAATTTTAGGTAGTACCTATAGCTCTGTATAAACATACAATATTTCAATACATTAAAAGATTCTTAATGACTTTAATCAAAAATTAAAATAATAACTATTTATTAAGAAGAGTGCACTGAATAAATTATTGAATTGATATAATCATATATCTAATAACTCAATAGTAATTACATTGATAATAGTCAGTTAATGTTAATAATTTTAAAGATATGAGCTTACAGTTTTCATTGTGTTGTAGGTTTAAATGTTTCGTATTTTAGATTCTGAGTGGAACGATGAATGTATTGATTTTACAATGATGTGTGTTTTTATATTTTTTTTTTCATTTTTGTGCCTGTGTACATAATAAGTAGTCGAAATAATGCTTCGATTTTTAACTTCAGTATCTTGTTCGATTGGAAAGTGAATATTGTTGGTGCGTTGGGGAGGTCAAAATTTAAAATTTCCAGTAATTTTCAAAAACGCCAAGAAAAACAAAAGAAAAATTAAGAAAAAACAGGAACTTTTACGCAAAATCGATTTTTCACAAAATTGTTTTTGGTGTAACTTTATAATAAATGACCGTAGTTACATGAAATTTTCACTGATTGTTTATATTTGCATTTTCTACACACGATAACATTTTCAAAATATTTTGATTTATTTCAACTGTTTAGGGACATTTTCATTTTCCATTTTTTTTTAGTTTTTTTTCTAAAAATATCAATAAAATTTTATTTGTTGGTTAAAAAAGCTTGAAAATTTAATAGAAGGCTCTTAGTATATTTTTTCAAAGGCAGATGAAAAATATTAAAAATCCTTAGGCACGGTTTTTTTTATAAGCATTTAAAGTTCGAAAATTGACAAAATATGGAAAATTCACGAAAATTAGCAAATTATTTTGAGTTCAAAATTCATAAAAATGTTTCTTTTTAAATTTAAGATATGAAAATATAATATAAGATTCCTCATAAGTTTGTCTACCTTTACCAAAAAAAAAAAAATATCTACAAGCAACTCAAATTAAATTTTTATATTAATTTTGAATTCAATGATATAATATCATTATTCATTGTATAAGAAAAACGATTCTGAGTGGAGATGGTATGTCAGTCTAGGTATAAGACATATTATATACTTATCTATGATATTAAAAAAAAAATTGTACCTATAATAAATTCCAAATTATAAAAAATTAAAAATAAAAATAAAAACACACATCATTGTAAAATCAATACATTCATCGTTCCACTCAGAATCTAAAGAGTTGGACAAGAGGGTACCGCTCTGCTGTATAGTAGTTGTCGAGTATGTCATTGTATTGGATGTGTTATATTTAAATTCGATGATAACTCATTCATCATTGGATACAAAAAATAATTCTGAGTGGAGACGGTGCGTTAGCCTAGGGCAATAGGCCCAGCAGTGGCCCTTAACGCGTATGGTTACTGGGGTAAATACCTACTCCATAATTTTTGTAGGTGGTGGGTGGGTAGGTGGGTGACTGCTTAGTGATTTAAGATCTTGTTGAATTCGATAAATTACTACTAAATATTCAATATCGTATAAACTATATATTCAAACGCTCATAAAAAAATATTGTTACTTAACGCTAATTTAATTGTTTTGTTATAATAGTAGAAAATTTTGTTGAGAATCTTTTATTAAAATTTTTTATCTTAGCTATGGAAAGAAAAACTTTTATGAATTTTTTAATGAAAAATAGTTTATAAAATTTGAAAAAATATTCATGGCTTTGAATAGCTCAAGACTATTGAAATAGTTTAAAAATTTCACCGTGTATGGAAAATTCTGATATAATTAATATATGGTAAACATTTAATGAGTCTACGGTTAATCGTTTTGAAAATACAACAAAATATTAAAAATCTATCAATAGTTTACCGCTGAATATCAAATGTAGTAAAAATTATAAGTTCAAAAGCTCATAAAAAATTTCGTATTTCAATTTTTGGAGAAGTTAAAATTAAAAAGTGAGTGCTGTTATGGGACACCCGATATAGAAACGAAGTTTCTTTTCCAACAAATATTATAGATTACAAATACATTTTAGTGGGACCATTCAAAATAAAAGTAAATATCAAAAATGCTTCCTGACAACCCCACAAGACGTCTCAAACGAAACTGGTGCAGAGATCTTCTTAATCAATAAAACACAT
>WHPZ01590129.1:4582-34051 GCA_016617965.1 Macrosiphum rosae
TACCCAAAATAATGATACAATTATCTATTCGAAAATAGATATAATAATATTCGTCTAAAAAAACCACCGAGCCGGCCGACAAGTGATGTGTTGATAAAATGTGGATATTATACCTAACACATGCTGTGCAAACATAGTTATAGATAACTACAAAATCGTTTAAAAGACATCAATACCGACCATTTATCAGATACAAATAGGTAGTTTATAATACGTATGTTGTATATTGCGTCGAGAAAAATGCAACCGTTATTGAAACACCTACAAAATAATATTATACAATATAGGTACACGGTGAGCGTCTTAAAACGTAGTTATGGCCGTATATGTATGGACTTTGAATTATATCCAAAGCGAGTTCTTGGGGATATAATTTATTCTCGTTTTTCGGTTTCAAGAATTCAAATGACACTTTCGATCCGAACACCGAAACTACGTATTATATAAGTTTAAGAATTGAAAATAGATGGATTTATGTCGAAAAATGAAATCACTTTTTTCATTCGAAATACAAACGCAGTTAAATAGACACGACTGTGACGCAGAAAGGTACATAATATTATATAATGCTATAATGCTAGCTGACCGACAAATATCTGCTGTGTGTATGTTATTATAATATAACGTTCAACAAATACGGTTGCTATATAGGTACAATGTGTCCCGTGAAGAAGTATCCGACCGATGCCATATTATGATAGTGTACCTACCTTAATTGTCGAATAAAACCCCTTTAAAGGGTGGGTCTAACTTTTAAATTTTTTTAGTTATGAGCGAATAAGTTGAACACTTATTTTCAAACAAACCGAACCTACCGCACACTTCCTATGATGTTAATATCTTCAAAACTTTTCAACTTTTTAACGAAATTTTTTTATTTTAATGCTATTTTACTGTGCTATTAACCAACATATACAATCAAATCATAAATTTACAAATTATTTTTATTAAATTAAAAAAAGTAGAATTATGTAGATTAGGTATAGATGATAAAATAAAAATAAAAACTGTAGTAAATACGGCGTTATTTGGAGTTATAACTACACAATTTTCTATTAAAAATGCTAATTTCGCCAACTACTTTTTTCTTTTTGAATTTAATAAAAATAATTTGTTCATTTCTAGTTTGACAATAAAAATCTATGAATCATAAAATATATGTTTTTGTTAATAAATAACCATGGCAACGAAAACCTTATGAAAAATCGGTCCGAAACATAAATAATCTTGTATCCAGCCTAAAAACAATGTTATCAAAAATTAAATTCTTAACCAGAACCTATCTACCAATTTAGGTAAGTATGAAATAAATACTGCAGTATGGTAATATTATTAATAACATAATCGAATTCAAACGTTTGACTATTTATGATTCGAAAAATACTACTGGATCTACTTGGTGAGTATCTGACCTGGAGTTATTACAACAGACGATCTCGGTTTTTTCATTAAAACTATTATTTATTACTCATTCTTCATCCTGCAGTTTATGAAATCTCACTGATTTATCTACTGTGTTATAATATAATATGTACGTTGAAGTGAACACATTTTTTTCTCAATTAACAAAACGGTGGCTGTCGATCATAATACTATTATGCACAATTGTTCATTATATATTTTATTATATTCCTAATTTACATACACGGTAAAAAAACCAAGCTAATATCGTATTATTCTTCCTATAAATATACTGGCAGTAACCTCATAATAAAATATATTGCATATAGTATTACGTTGAAGTCCGTGGAGGGTGGATATGGGCATTATGATATTGTGCAATAACGTATAGTACGTACTACGTATATATACAAAAAGATCTGATCGGAGAAATTAAAACCGTCACACGATTCTGTGCACTATATTATTTGGCCGTGTGTGTCTTGTATTCGGGTCACGGAGGATGTATATAGCAATACAATTTTTTTCTCGCTTGAAAAGAAATTCGAATATTCGTTTTATCGCCGCCGCCTCCTCTATTCGGACCGTTGAACGCCGCGCCAGCACGCGTCGCCTACCGTGTGAAGGACGTGTCGTTAAAAGAAATACGCTGAGAGGAGAGAGAATTAACACCGAACGAACGGCTACCTAGTGCCGGCCGAGCCAGCGTATCACACACGACCACTGCTGCAGACTACCGAAGTATAATCAATGAGCTGTGTTTAATACGACGAACACTGTCTCGTGTTATTATTATACGGCTGGCACACTGCACTGCACTGCACACCTAATAAACATCGGTCAATGTCTATGATTTGATATACAGCCTCCGCCTGCACGAAACACAAGACTATACATAAGTATGATATATTCGGTCCCGCGTGCAGTGTACACGCGTTATACATATACATTTTATGGTATACGCTTTGTATTTACATACGATTTTATAACATTATTATGTATGAATGGACGTCCGTTGTTGGTAGGTAGTTATAGTCGATCTGCAGCGCCAAAGTCTAGGCGGCGACTATATCGTATAATAATACACCACACGATCTCCTTTACGTCCGCGACGGTCATAATTTTTTCTCATTGATCTCTGGGAGCGAACGATGAGCGTATACAGCCAAAAAGATACATCCAGTAACGTAAATTATAATATTATTATGACGACTGCTGCAGACTGCGCCTTTTCTACGAAAAGCTATACATCGTAATATAATAATAATATGACCTGTCGCAGCAGTAGATGAATCACATAAAATGTGCATTCCGTATTGACATTCGAGACGACATTCAATAACTCCACTCAACGCCTACTTTTTGCATAACATTAATAAAACTAGCTGATCCCACATCACTTCGTTGCTCGTAAAAAAAATTGTGATTGTTCAACTCCTCTTGGGTGCAACTCATCCTCCATCATGGTAGGCAATCCGACTACGTCGGATCGCAGACAATTTGCGACAACCTATCGAGTAGACAATGTGTGAAAATTTGATCTGATGCAAGTTTGCATCTGATCTCCCCGATTAACCAATGGCAATCAAATAATAAATACTAATTATAAATTATTTCTCCTATATAACCAATAACAACCATTTATAAACAAAAATGTTCATAGTTAATCACAAAATCGACGTTCGAACACCTCCCCGGGTGATGGTAGGAGGGTAAAAGATACTTTACGACCTATTCTTATACCTACCGAATATATAGAAAAAAATGTCATTAAAATCGGTCTAGCCGTTTCGGAGGAGTGAAAACGCCATGACACTAGATTTTTAAATTTTAGAGGATTATTTAGTTCTTAGATTACAGTGCCGTGGTACCCTCGCCAACCTTAGAATATACAATAATTGTGCCAATCATATTAATCTATCTACGATTGAGTACGACGATTGTGCTAACGCATCTGAGATTTGTTCCACGGATCGATTACCCACCCCAATACCCTCGTTTTCTTTCGTATATTATAACTATACAGGGACCGTAAGCTCCCCCCGGAATTCGGCCACATAATTTAGTACACGTGTTCTATTCCTTGGGGAATCGGGGAAAACAAAAAAAATATCTTTAATATTTCTTCCCCCAACGAGAAAAAATGAAGGGGCATGACCGTTTGGTCAAAACATTGTTTTCTCGTGGAAGTTGTGGCTTATTGAAAAGAAGTTATTTCAAACTTATTTTATAACGTGTTTATAGGTTCGGCATGATGCGGGAAATAAAATAATATATAAAATAAACACCGTATTTAAACCGTATAACATTTATTGTTAATTTGAAAAATATTACTAAAATGCATTCTTTACGTAACCATAATATGTATATCTATATAATAGTTATACCCATAGTATATATACTATACTATTGTACTATTGTTCAGAAGTATTTAAGGTGATTGGATGACCAATAAAATGTTCACAGTTAAATCTTGTAAGTTGCAAGTTGTTACACATATTTTATTTATCCAATGACCAACTCCGATAAGAATATTATGATTTGTTTAAACTTTCAATCGATTTGGTATAAGTGTACCTACACAATGTAAATTTCAAAGTAAAAGTGAACGTTGTATACTATAGAAAAAAATAATAATGATAAGACGCGCATTTTAAAAGAATAATTAATTTTGAATCTGTAAATAAAAAAAGTTATTAGCAAAAGTCTCCTCATATGAGTCAATAAGACTAATACAGAAAAAACATGTATTCCACACATTATATAAGCCTTTGATTTATATTATACGATGTACCTACCATTATTTAAATATATTAAATAATTACTGGGCTACTGTACTTATGTCTATATCATTATATAATAGTATACATAATACGCATAAATATTGTCATTAAAATATGAAATTGGTATTTTTTCTTACAGCAGGAATAACACCTTTTATTTATAATAACATTAATTTATTAGTAATCACTGTGAATGTTTAGTATATCTATGAGTATTAGTACAGCGTATGATAGAAAATTAGCATTAGTATGTTTTATAATATTAATGAGTTTATTTTGAAATTATGTTTTTAAGTATTTAATTCTTATAGGCAATCATTGTATTATTATTACTATTATTATTATTATACTTTTATAATGACGATTTTAAAATACAATATAATACTAGCGGACCTGGCAAACATTGTATTTACGAAAAATAATTTTTTTTGTTTCGGGGCACCTAACCAAAATATAAACGAAAGCGAATATAATATTCGAATACTATAGTTCCGATAGATTTTGTGGGTTTTTGAAATTACCAAGTACTAACAAACGCAAAATCATTTTTACAGAAGATAATATTCCTCACAAAAAGTATTGCAATTATGAAAAATTTTACATCTATCGTGATCTCTTTAGTTATTTTAAAATTATAATTTATAATATAAAAGTGTTAAGTATTTTTTGTTTTTAATTGTTTATTCATTTTCAGTGTATAAAGTAATATTTACATTTTGTAGTTTATGAACATTTTGAAAAAGTATTGGTTATATTTAAAAAAAGAATATACCTAGGGTTAAAATGTCACGAAATTATTGATTGTAAATATATTATAAGTTATAAGTTATAACTGTGCACTAATGTATTATTATATTTATATATATAATACTTTGCGTGAAGAGAAATTCACGGTATTTCGAATTGTTTTTCTCCCTCCACTAAATTTCGGTGAGCACTTAATATAACCGAAATATTTAACTGTCGAGCATGCAGTATATTATAATAAAATATGTACACTGGAAGCACTTGTCAAAAATGCTTGAACACTAATCGTTGTTAAATTAAATAAAAAATTTTAATTAAAATAATTACGTTATTAATAATTGTTGTTATAACGAAGACATCGCTCGGCTCACGCTGTTGATAACGAGACGAGTCGCGTCCGTTCGTGTGGGGAAGAGGTGTATTGCCATTGTATTACGATAATAATAGTATAAACAATTGTGAGAGGAAAAGTCAATCCCTCTGGGCGATTCGTATATCATGTAAATACATGACAGAGCATGAATTAATGCCTCGGACCATGTTTTGCCGAATTCATTTGCATTAAACCGCGTGGACACGACACGCTCTGCGACGTTTGTATATACATTTCATTCGTTAAATATATTATTTATACATTACACAGTGACTCCTAAACTTATATAGTTACTATAAAATCAACTGTGTGAATTAATACAATCAGAACGATGATCCTAGATATAAACTCGAATTAAAAAAAAAATTCGAGCTACAGAGACTGTAATATTAAGGACTATGTGTGTCACATAATGTATGCGGCGACAGCTACGTCGTATAATATACGCATGACATAGAGTTTTTAATCTGGGTATATTGGAAAGGCGGGAGCCGGAAAAAAAAATCTAATCGGAATTATTTATCGCCATTACGCAAAAGCGAGAACGGCACAATAAGACGAGAGATTTTTTTCATATTTTCCAAAACGACTATACGAACGAGCCCCCGAGTAAGACACGTCATCTAATTAAAATATAATTCATATACAAATGCGCTAGCGCATATTATAATATAATATTATGTACGATCATCGTTTAGCGTATGCTCGATTTAACTCGAGGGTTAACCGTTGCAGACCGCGTGGGAGGACTGCGTGCTTCGGTATCACACACACACATATATATTATATAATGTATAGTTAGCTAAAAGCGTTTTGCTTAAATCTTCAATCGGGCGGCGAGACAGGGCGCAAAAGTTTTAACAAACAGCGATAAACAAAAACAAAAAAAAGCACAGAAAAAAGAACAACAGCCCCCCTCGAGCGATGAGCAGGCGAAGGCGGACTTAAAGCTTTTTAAGAAATTGTACGACTGAATTTGATTTCGTCCGTCGTTTCGTCGCGCGCGTCGTCGTCATGATCGTCGCCATCGCCGCACGAGAGTGGAAGTTTTTAAAAAGCTTTTTAGTAAATTGTAAATGCGTACCGTAGTTCACCCTCCCCCCCACCCTACATCTCTTCTGACTCGCTCACGCGAAGGGCGCACGAAAATATACAAATAAAAACCGGCGAGATTTCGTCTCGCGTAATAAAGTAAAAGTAAATTATTATATCGTCGTCCCCAATGGCGCAGTAGACGCCCGGTATACTGGCACGCATAAAAATATAATATAATGATATCACAATATTATAGAGCAGAGGATATTATTATACTTAATACCGATATGTATATGACTTGAAAAAATGAAAACCTAGGTGGAAACAGGATATAAACCCATGTGTGATAATAGATATATCGTACACGTACAGTCGACCGTGGTTAACTTGAAGTTGAAAGGACTGGCCAGAAAGTTCGAGTTATTCAAGGATTTGAGTTACCCGAGGATAATACAATTATAGGAAAAAGTCGCTAGGAAAGTTCGAGGTATCGACGGTTTCGAATTAAAGAAGTTCGAATTAACGACGTTCGACTGTATAGTAATATAGTATTATAGGTATATGCATGCGATACCGCCTTATTTAATTTATCTAAAATCAACGTGTCGGTGGACAAGTACAGATGCAGGATTCCTCGTAGTCCATGGTTTGAGATGATCGAAGGAGTAACGTCGCTATTTGATGTAATATTCATACTATGCAAAAGCTTTTCTTTTTTTTTTCTGAGAAGATGGAAGTATTTTTGTTTTACTCATACATATATATATAATAATATGAATACGGCGCGGGCTCTGACAGCGGCCCTGCAGCTTTGAGATCAGCGACCGAAGACGATCTTCGGGGCGCACCGTTTATATAATATAATAGTAATAATATATTATGCAAATCGCGAGGCGGATAACTTTTGCCATTGCAAGCGCGAGAATATTATACTTCACATAATAATAATAAATTATTATGGACGGGTATATAATATATAACTTATAAATATAAAATACATATTATATAAAAATGGATACGTGGATCATTATAATATACATATATAGGTATACATTATAATATTGTGTGACTTATAATAATAAAGTCATCGGTGTTGGGTGGCCGTCGAACGGTATGCGAGGGAGGGGAGGGGGATTCTTCCCGGGGCTTAAGCGGATTCAAGAGTTTGTGTCGAGGTCTATCTCTGTGCATTTTTTCTCCTTTTTTACTTTTTCGTCGAAGAGCGGATAAAATAATGTATACACAATATATGTGTAAAAATAGAAACAAAAACAAAAAAACCGAACACGAACCGAAAGGAAAATCCTCTCGGTGGTAATCCTTCCGGTGTGGCGCACGCGGGCACTCACGCACACTCATACTGCACTCACGACCGTAATATATATATACAGGAAGAGTTCCGAACTTTGGCCGGGCGAAAGTGTTTAGCGAGCTATCCCGTCGGCAAAAAAAAAACGGTCGCCCTTAGGGTAGGTATATACGTAGCTAGGCGTAAACATATATACATATATATATATATACGTATATGTGTGTATAATATATAATCGTGGCGGGATGAGACCACGCGGCGCGGCGGAGAATTCATAACACGCGCGTAAATCCAAAAAACCCCAGCGAGACGTGATGTATTTGGGGGGGTGGGGGTTTAGGGGGGGAGAGTGGCGGTGGCGCGTGACACTTTTGCAAAGAGAGCCGAAACTCCTCCGCGAGTACACCCTGCACATAGATCTGCGGGTGGTATACCGGAAATGAGAAGGCGTGGGGGGAGACGGGTGACTGTATAATGTGTAATGTATACAATATATATGTATACACACACATGAAGACGACTGCGACTTTTCCGAAACGAGCGAGCGGACCGACCGGAAACGCCGGGCGGAATACTGCCGGAGAGAGACGCCGAGCCGTGTGCACCTCTGCCTGCGCCTTCCGCTCACCACTGGTCTAGGGAGGGTTTTCTCCTATTTTTTATTTTCTTTTTCGAACGATTACCCTCCTCGCACGTGATTTAAATACGTTGCACGGCGGATATATTCCCTCTATACCCGCGAGGTCGCCGTACACTTCCTTCGTATTACACGTATATATACCGTATAGGTATGCGAGTGTCATCGTATATGCATATATATGTGTGAATATACTATATATATATGAATATAAATATATATTTTATGTGTATGAGTACGGGTCGTGTCGATTTTTCAATTCCGAAAACGGAAAACTATAATCTCTCGACGAAATCGCACGTTTTCCCACTCGCGATACGCCGTCCGCCTTATTATTATTATTATTATCATCATCTTTGCATATACATTTCGTGTGAACTAAATTCGGCACAGACTGAGCTCGCCGTTTTTCGATTATTACGAAATGTATTTTGACTTGAACATGGTGTGTACAGTGTACACATAATATATTTCTCTTTTCATTCTACGCATCCCCTGCTGCTGCAACTCGTGACGGGAAATGTGCAAGGGTCTGTGTTGGCTCATTCAACTTCCATCGAATAAATCCAACGACTCGAGCTTTTTTTCTAATTTCGAATCACTTACGGATATTATTACATAATATTATAATATAAATTACAATATATTATAAACATTATACATTATTTAATCACGTGAACGAGCATAAAAATTAAAAATACAAATAAATTGTCCAAAATACCAATAAAGGTCTAAGAAACCATGAATAAACATCATAGTTTGAGAATTAGGTAGTTAAAAGTAAAATTCGTTAAATAATTTCAGGTAATAGATATAAATTTTTTCCCCAAAGATTTTGGCAATACTCACGCAAAAAGATAGCACTAAATGTTTAAATATCATAATAAACTGTATAGGCATATTTAATTATACAAATATCTAAAATGAAAACGATTGTTCGTATTTTATAACAGGCAACAGTAATAATTTGTCCAGTGCTCAAATGTTCTAGATTTTTAAATTCATACGAAATATGACGTGTTTACGATATTTACGATGATATTGGATGTTTACTAAGTCGGCAGTGCTGTTAAAAGTACTTGTATATATCATACCGTATACATATATAGAATATACGTATATTTACCATCCAACACAATTCGATTCCAGACGGATTTATTAATAATTCATAAAAATATACTATAATGAAACTGATTTTTTTTTTTTTTTGTTATTCTACTCGGCAGCTAACGCGCCGAAATTTACATAATATTTTATGTGGGACTACGCGGGATAATGTTTAATATTATAATATATACCTATACAAACGTGTACAGTATAATAATAATATTACAACGAAACGCAATTACTACAAAACAGCGTTCACTGCGGCTGTATATTATATATATATAGGTATATTATATTATTATACACTCGAGTGCGGCTTCGCATAGCTGTTATTTTTACGCTCTCGCCGACAAATCGGTCGAATTATAAATGTGTTCTTGTGAAGTCCGCTCGAGGGGTGCAAAAATCGTGTGAGATAATAAATGTACGATGAGATTTCACCACGAGGTTTTTCTTTTGCGCATAATCCTATTACGTGTGTTAAGTACGCGGGATGTATACGGAGGGCCCCTTCGCCGTTCTCCGGTGCTCGTTTTTCGATATCACTATGTATACATACCAAGGGATATAACTCGAGACTCGATATCGTTTCTGCTCTGTAGACCATCCCGGCAGCTCGTATTGTGAATGAATATAATATAATGATATGTAATATAAAACCTCCTCGATATAAGTACCTACTGCGCACGAGGGGAGGAGATGCACACATCGTGAGACGAGGAAAGTATTTTGAAATGTCGTGTTACGAGCTTTACTGTCCAATAAATATTATTACGTTGGTGGACGGCGAGATTGATTGCGTGTCGATAGCGATCACTTAACATTGTTGTTAATTATTTCGACTGGCATTGCAGGTTTACAGTGTTGTTATGGCACGTAGAGTACGCGTGCACTACGACTATAGTTTTCTATCTTTCTTTCCAATATACTATTACCCACCTATATTGCAGTAATAATATATTTCGTGTGACTCGAGACGTCTTGCAGATTGCTGAAATACACCTAAAACGTCTATATGTCTAGTTAAAATATACTACATAGGTACCTGTGGTAGTATATTATATTTAATTTACAATTTTCACTCAACCATAAATGTCAACCGTTCGAATCGAAACGTTTTAGAAGCGCGCAGGTTGACTTTTCAGAGTTCAAAAAAAAAAAAAAAAACATAAATGGGTCCGTCTACCCCTCGATTATATTATTATTACACACAAAACAGCGCCACCATCATCATCTCGTCGGGCTACGGACTGTATAATGTATAGTAATAATAAAAATACATACGCGCATATTATCATACACAATACGATATGACGCGTAAAGACGGCAATGGCTACGATTGCTCTTTGTCGGCGCTAGTCTTGTAATATATACACACACACGCGAAAACCGATTGCCCGGAGCGATTATTGGCGAGACGTGCACGCAAAAGCCAAGCCCATCGACCGGTCCCCATCGTGAGTGTGATTGTGTGTGTGTGTGTGTGTGTGTGTGCCACGCAAACATATTAACCGTACCTACACACACACACACACACAAAACATGCACATCCTACGGAATTACATCACACACTCGTACGCATTATTATTTATTATTATTACTTTAAGACGAAGATGTGGCGTATATAAAAATAAAACGTTGCGTTTGTTGTGTATCGTATTATTATTATTATTATACGTGTGCGCACAATACGCGACGTAGATCATTAATCACCAGACAGCCTATATTATAACAATAATAATAATAGTAATAATGAAAATACTGAAAACGCTTGCATGTAGCTGCAGTCCGTCTGGTCCGTATGTAGTGAGCGCGAGAGTCCGTCCGGCAATATAATAATACGCGTATGGTCTCTCTCGAACCGTTGTTGTGACACACATAACGCGGTTAAACCATCATTAATATCGCACATCGAAGATACCGTGCGTGTATTGTGCTTACACACGTCATTATATAATATTATCGTACACTGCATTGCGTAATCTATTATACGCGCGATTGTGTGCGCGACCATCATTAACGGGCCACATGTTGCTGCACGCACATTGTATGTCGAATTGATAAGAATCGGAACGTCGAGAGAAAAACGAAAATATGTAATAATATTGCGCTCGTGTGCGTGTGCGTGCACACCTATAGCCTTATATAGGTACCCAATGACCATGTCCACGTCCAGAGACCCCGCTGCACGATAAGACTACCCTTAGTCGTTTTATACACGTATAACTTATACGGTATAAGGCCCTCACGGCTTCCCGTCTTTCGTCGAACTATATTATATGAAATAATAATGTGAACCATTTGTCAATTGTCACCACTATTGTATTATTCGCGCGCCGAGTTGGCGGCACACAGATATAATATAGGCAAAACTATAGTATATAGAGACTAAATCTCGAAATATATCATGAGAGACGAGACTCTGCTACGTTTTATACGAGCCGTGTGAGAACAAGCAGTCCTCCACAGTGATCTGAAAACGACTTACGACGTTAAACCGTTAGCAGGGTTCGTGGACTGGGGGGAGGGGTTGATTTGAAACCTTTCGGCGTGTTACAAGAGTCCCTAGTTGAGGCACCCGAGTTGCGAAACAACCCTCAGGCTTGACTATAAGATCAAAAATTTGATTGGGATATCATCACGCGAGTTGATACATTTATAATATGACCTTTCAAAGACTGTAAGTACTATATACCTAATATGAATTCATACATTTTCACGGTGGTACGTGTATATATCATTGGACGAAAAGATTGGTCTGCTATAGCAGTGTAGGCATCACATTGCCTAACATTGTAAGTGAATATATACCAAATGACTTATTGCAGTTAATAGTTATACTTACAGCAAGGTCTGTATCTTATGTGACGCTGGATATTGTTTAACGTCCTAAACACTTAAATTTAACGTACCTATTATATGTATATATAATATATATAGGAAGGCACCATATTATTATTTATTTGGCATAGCTGATAGAGGCATAGAGTATACCAGCACTATCGGCTGAGTATCAGGACTGCATGATATTTTGATATCCGGATACTGCAGGCATTGGATGTATTCGTAGAGTATATAGATACCTATTATGGTAGTTGTATGCGTAATATAAATGACGGTAATTTGTATTATTTAAATTTGACGCCGCCGCCCCCGAATAAAAGTTCAACATGTTTAACACCCACCACCACGACGGATAACGAAAACCGGTAGTCGTTGGTACCTAAATCGAGGTATACGCGTATTAATAAGTGCGATGTACCGTCGTCCATAATAGCTATTTCGATGCGGCCCGAGGTCATGGACATTTTTTTTTATTCCTTACGATTTATTAATCCAGAGCGATTTAATCAAAAAATAAACTAGAGATCTAATATAATAATTATGTACCTACCTGTTGTTTTTCGGCACACGCGTAGATAGGTATGTAATATTATGATGTGTATGCGCAGCCCACAGAAGCGTTACGTCTTAATTATATCATTATTAAGCAGCACACACGTACAAAATATATAATATTTATGGTATCTATTTAGTATCTAAAATAGTACTCGTATTTAATACACCTATGTATTGTACCGTACTACCGTAGTGAAAAGTCTCAGCGGTGTGACGTTAATGCTCGAGTTGTAATTATTTTTTAACACGAATATTGTTTTATACAAATATAATATTATACAAAAATTGTTGTAACAATACATATTATTATGCCATTGTTATAATGTATTATCTGTATTGTGTCTGGATTAGAAACAGAGCGACTGTACAAAATGCATGTAGTTAATTTATAATTTATTTCAATTTGTGGTGTACCCACTACTTTATATATTAATTAAGGCTACCTGCAAGTACCAACGAATTGTATAGACAAACACGAATCTAATTCACATCGTATAGTTTAAACTGTAAGATATGTACATAATAAGTTTTTGGGACTTATACTACTATAGCAATAATGTGTAACGACGTTTATTTTAGTTAGTTTTAAGGGTTCCGTACGGTAAAACGGGACCCTATTACTATAAGGCTCAGCTGTCCGTCCATCCGTCTGTCACCAGGCTGTATCTCATGAACCATGAAAGCTAGAAAGTTGAAATTTTCACAGATTATGTATTTCTGTTAATGCTAAAACAACAAATACTAAAAATCCTAGAATATATAATATAAGCAGTGTTGCCAACATGTTAATAGGCAATAGCTGATGATTGTACGGAACCCTTCGTGCGCGAGTCCGACTTGGCCGTTTTTTTATTAATTGTTTTAAATACCTTGGCCTCACTAAATGTGGTTGGTAGTAGGTATGTTATACCTATAGCGTTAATTCAATAGGTTTAAAATATTGCTTTTTTTTATACGCCCCACACTTTTTTTTTGCATCAAAAATTTATTTTAAAAGTTCCATATTATGTAAATACAATAATATTGTCGTACTTATTTAAATTTAATTTTTTTCCGCCATTGAAATGTTTAATCGGTGTTTAATCTTTACTCAATTTCATCCAAATTACCTTAAATTAAAAAACCAGTCAATGTGTTATCC
This sequence comes from Macrosiphum rosae, assembly GCA_016617965.1. Classification (NCBI taxonomy): domain Eukaryota; kingdom Metazoa; phylum Arthropoda; class Insecta; order Hemiptera; family Aphididae; genus Macrosiphum; species Macrosiphum rosae. The sequence continues at coordinate 18,515 of WHPZ01590129.1, forward strand.
GACCTTTTCACACAATTTAACTATTATTCTGCTTGTAATATGGCACATCGTTTAGGTTATACTACTGTACAGTGTATTATTATTACTTATTTTAAGTCATGTGCGCCTGAGATTGGATTTTCGTATGTATGTAAATGTCCAGCAGGACGATTTTGACAGCAGTTATCCCGCGCTAAGCCACCGTCCGAGTGAAGTTATTACTTTTTCCCCACAGCATATTATAACACTCGTTAATCATTTTGTTGTTGCAAAACAATTGCGAAAATCTTCAAATTAATTCCTAACGACGGGCCTTATCGTAATATTGTTCAGTAAGTATTCTTGTTATCACACGAAAATAGAGACATCGATTCCGGATACGTGTACATTATTACGAATAGCGTCTCTCATTCATTGCGTGCATATAATATGTAATTAATTTTTATAAAATCCAGTGATCTAACCTAGAAAATAAACGAATTTCACGCGATTCCTGTTCGATAATAATGCGGAAATGTATGAGTGTATTATTGTATAATTATTTATATTTGCTCCTTTGGCTGTCGACGCACAGAAAATTCATAGATTTTAATGTCCCCTAAACGAATTTATACACAGCCGAAATGTTTATAACGATTTGTATAGGCGAAGGTATAATATTTTACACCACTCATTTTATGTCCTAAACTACTTATTTATGATGCATCACCATCTGTAAATCACACAAAGTTCTCGGATGAGTCCAACGAATGTGCTCTAAAAATAAATTCAGTTAATCATTAAAAAGTTTTTTTTATCCTTTAGTTCGCCAACTAATTGAATACGATTCTGTTACTACTTACTTGGTATCCACCTACTAATAAAAGTGAGTCTCAGATATCGGAAAGTATTTACAACAAAAATGTCACGGTTTGCCTTTTACATCAAAATCGAATGCTCTTTACTTGACTATACATAATTCTGCTAAAAAAGAATTCAATTTTACTTATCTTTCGGACCACGCAGACAATGACCATTGAGTTGAACTTTCCATCAAAACTTCTTACCGATGAGCCACTACACTGGTTTCCCAAATTAATTTCAGTGTTCCCCGCGCCAGACGTCATCCTATATAATATATATGTGTTACATTCTCCATTCATATATTCCTCTCCTAGTAGTTAGTATAATATCTCCTTTAACGAGTACAATGCTACTCACAAATGAGAATACCTGTTTTATGGTTTAAACATAACTCTTTAATTGTTAGCTACTATAGGTAGCTATAAATATCAATAACTTTAAGTAATATACTTAGTTGCAACCATGGTTACTATGCTGTTGTTCTTACACCGCTAAGCCTCGGCCCCTACAGTTATAAATAAATTAATATATGTATGTCACCACTTGCCACACTTTCAAGTGGGTTTAAGGTACTACGTTCCTTAAAATTTAAATCGAAAAAAAAATGCAAATGAAACGATGAAAGAACTATGTTTATATACAATTACACAGCTGACGTATACACGCCTACGCTATGCAGGTTTAACAATCGGTGCACTATATACCATGGTTGTATAATATATGTACATCACATGAATATATACATTGCATGCACTTATATATTATATCGTGCATATTATTATGTATGTATATATGTATACAGTACTAGTCCACCCTCGTCGTAAATTATAACCCTAAATTAGTCGAACACGTATTTTGTTTCGTTCCTGTCGAAAGCTTTTTATTTACGAATTATTCATATATGCACGCGTATCGCATATACACACAATCAATTATCCTCTAATATATATATATATATATATAAGTACACAATAAACGCGGGTGGGAGCTTTATGTATACAAACCATACATATATAATATTATGCAGCAATAGCATATAGGCAGGAAAACGAAAACTAATAAAGCGAAATAATGTGAATTATAAAATATATACACTCCAAACGACTTCATTATAATATTACTACTTGGGCACTCTCTCTGTGTGCCTGTCTTACGACGGTATATTATAATATCGTAATCATGTATAATGTCACGAAAAAACAATCCCGAAATTTTTTCGATCGGTTAAGCTACAGCAGCCCGGGTAGTGCGACACAATGTGTATAAAGGTATTATACATGGTAATATATTATGTAAGTAAAGACTTTGTTATCGATTGGAAATAATTAATTATACGCATTGTACATGTTATAATATAAATGTATAATTAATAGTTATAACTCCCGAACTTTACCCTGACGAAGTGTATGCTTCCCGTATATATTACAATACAGTGGAATCTCGGTATCTATTAGAGTTACAAGGGACCAAAAAAAAAACTTTGAAACTTCGAGTAACTGCAGAGGTGTTTTGAAATAATATGCAAATGATCGGGACTGAAAAAAAATTCGTTATGCCTACAGAAACTATCCCAAAGTTCGAGATATACCAAGGTTCTCTGGTAAACGTGTTCATAATAAATATGATAAAAAAAAAAATTGAAATCGAAAACGCCATCGCGCGACGATATCGTTTAAATTATTGCGACGGGCGTCGGTATTTCTCACACGGAAATTGTATAATATACGTACAGCAGCCGTGAATTATATTATTATTATAGCCACACTGGCGAATGGTATATAATAACACACAATATTGTATGCGTCGTCGCGGACCAAGTCGACCGGAATATAAACACGAAATAATCGAATTCGCGCGAAATAATAATAATACGCATCCGTCAGCGATGTACCTATACAGCGTGGGAAACGATCTCATACTTATTACACACCACATCGTACGATGGTTGTAGTCATAACCAAAATATTTACCACGTGAGGAGTACACTGTATATAATTAAATTGATCGTATTACTCAGTAGTTACCCCTCATATGCCTTATATACATATTATTTTTGAAATCTGTCTGCGAGTGACACATATGAAACTGGACTACCTATTGCGGGATCGTCTATATCCCGCAGACGGAATCCTAAAATAATATGACGTATAGAGTACAACAGCTGATAGTAATGTAGGTACCCTGCAGTTTTCGTGCACACGCTGTATAATAATATACCTTTCGTAATGGTCGTATATCATGATGGTCATGTCGAAGAACAAAAACGGTGGCGTCACGTCCGCGCGAATTTCCGATTGAAACGCATATTATTGTATTATAATAATATTTTATGTACCTACAAGGCAGTAAAATAATGTGATATTATATACACAATATACGGGTTTATTTCGAAACGATACAATAATATTATTGTACGAGCATTGACGAATCTCGATAAATCGTCGTCCGTCGCCCACTGCTGCAGCAGGATAAAAGTCTGGCCGATATATTATATGCGCTGTTATTATATATATATAGGATACGAACGTCCGGATGTCCGGTCCAGCGATACATGTCTGTACGCGATGATATAATATGATATTATAGTATTATTATTATTATTATGAAATATATAGATGGTATGTTTACAGGAAAAATAATAGCGACGTTTTCGGTCAGAAAAACGTAATGGAAACGTTAGCGTCCACGCGTCATTGACGGTACAGTAGTTATATTATAACATCGTGTCGACTTGCCTTTTTTACAATTTTAAGATTCAATATTCTATATTTTTCTTGAAATAGGTTTTTATCTTACAAATATTTAAAGTTTATAAAAGTGCTCAGAAGAGACAATAGGAACACTCTGAAAAATATTGAAATTTACTATGTGTAAGTTAGTGAGACTATATAGCTAGCCCAAAAGGTTAAACAATTATTTTAAATAAATAAAAAACTTCTTTAGTTCTATACATTCGTTATTTACACGCAAACTAATTTAAATAAAAACGCCTCAAATTGTTAAATCAGAATAAAAAATTAAAACAACTGGTGCGGTAATTGAAACACTTTTTACAATCTAAAAAATCATTATGACCCACATAAGTAAATAATTTGATATTTTCGTGTTGTACACTTGTACCTATATAATTTCATAAAATTGTAAGAGTATAATATAGGTATATTAGTATGTACCTAACTGTAAAAGCACACAGAATATTAAAATTTGACAGGGAACTGCTTTGCATAAACTTTTGCATTTATCTAAAAAGGGGTTTGCACTGTTGCAACTGCAGTCTATATACATGTATATTATATTGTCTGATCTTTAGAGTGAAAAACGTTCATTGAAAGCTATTATACATACCTACAGGCATTAAAAGTAAACCAACAGACATTCTTATGTGTCACCACGTGTGTGTACTGCGTAGGTACATACAATACATACATATTATTATTGCTGTATGATAGATCATTATGTAGGCACCCGGCACATACTATTAATTGACTACTTCTTATAGTTCCTATATACCTACTCTAACCAGTACCTATATCGTAAACTTCAGCACGAGATCGATTTTTGATAAAAATTATAATCTCATTACGACATTCTCATATCTTAATAGTGTTATGTTATAATGCATTTACTGTCGTATACCTACAGTATCGTGATCCTGTCAATAATCTGCCCTTTCGGTCGAAGCCAATATTTTACCAAGTAAATGCATATTATATCGCTTATATATAATATAAACTTGTTGCTGAAACTGCAGCAGAGTGCCTAAATGCATAAGTATGATCTATAAAAAAAAAACTTTCGACGGAAACTATAAATAACTGATTTATTTTTATGCAATATGTTTACAACATATATAATCATAAAAACACTTGTTCTAATTGACTGACGCATTCATCACCTAGACCACCAAAGCTATATGAGTATGAAATTCGGTCAGTAGTTTCATTTTATTATGTAAATGAATAAATTAAAAAAAAATTACCTCTATAAAAAGATTTTCCAAATTCGCATTTTTAAGAGATCCTTAAATATAGATTATGAAATTCACGGGGAAATTTATATTTTTTTTTTAATTACAATTATAATATATTAATATAATATTAAGGCTGTGATCTAAATGCGATCTCTACATTTAATACCTATATAAACTGATTTAAAAATAAAGTTATAACACAAAAATAAACGGCATCACGGGTAAAGCCGAGTTATTCAGCTACAAGTGATTTCCAACCTTTTTTATTCTACTCCTCCCTCTAATTAGAATTTAGACGACCTTTTTTTATAAAATAACTATATATTATACAACTTATTATTTTTTCATCATTTTAAAATTAAAATATAGATCAAATTAAAAATAAATAGTATATTTTTGAATACCTACAGTTTTATAAATATTTATATAATAAAACGTTATAAGTAAAATTAATTTATTGTTTTCAATTTTACTGATTGTAAAATGGCATAATTAATTATTTTAACAACAAAATTGTCGTTATTAATTCATCATCACTAAATTCCCTCCGTACAGTATCTAAATTCCCCCTGGGGGCTGGGTTGAATTCCCCCGGTTGGAAACCACTGACCTAGTATATAATATATGTATAATATATATACCTATCATTCCTGCATAGATAATTCAGTAGGCATATACCTATTATATTCATTGACAATTCCTCATAAAGTTCCCATACGCTAAACAGTAAAGCAGTATCCCGTTTTACTCGAGCACAATATCGAATTTCGATAATTATATAATCTAATTCACGTCAATCTCATATCCTCATAATGTAATATTAATAAGCATTTTTGCCGTCGTGTAGGCATCTATACATTTATAGTGAAAGAGTCAATCTGCGATTTCGATCAAAGATGAATTTTTATTACCGAATGCAAATCCACAATATACCACGTGCATCAGTGGCGTATCCAGGGTTTAATATTAGGGGGGGGCAAAAGTTAAAAAATTGGTTAAATGCCCCCTTTGCTGACCCCCCCACTCTTTATCAGCCACTGGCTAATATAATATTGTATACTTGTTTTGCGACGTTTGTTCAAACGAGCCCGCCACATTATTTGCATTCTGACGTGTCTTAAGACGCGCTCGCATCACATAATATTATTACGTACAATCATATTACACGCGGAAGATAAACATATTATTATACAGTCAAAATAACCCTTTATACGTCTCTGCCGTTTTTATGATTTATGACGAGCCCCACGCAAGCATCATCATAAAATACCTTAATATCGTGAGACATATATGTATATATAGTATATATTATAATAGCAACAGCGTCCAAAAATTAAAAAACGACGAAAACCTGAACACACTTCTCATGTAAGATGGTATTATATTATATTATTATATACCGCTATTATATTTATCAAAAAAATTAAACCAATATAGCCTCGTCGTCAAAGGTCTTGTATATTATTATGTATTATTATTTATTATGTGCACTCACCTATGACATTGTTATAACGAACGTTTCCGCAGCGGCACATTCGCGAAAAACAGCTTCGAAGTGTTTCACCTTTCGCCGGTCATCGCTGTACAATTTTCACTGGTTTGACGTAATATTATATGGACGAACGCCTATTATAATTGTTATAGTATATAGATTCGCTGATGTCGATTTCCTGGAGACTACTTCACTATGCAGTACCGCGCGTATCGCCGAACAATATTTATTTAATACATTATGTATCGAAAACGGTTTTTGCAAAAGTATACAACACATAATAATATTATGTCGATAATATGTGCTCGTGTCCTCCGACGATTGTCCGACGTTCTGGAAGGACGAGTCTCAACTACATGGCGTGCAATTTTTACCCATCCAAAAATGTTTTTTACTTAAAAACTAAATACTAAAAAAAAAAAGGCAGTGTTCTTTTTTTAAAAGAGAACAACATAATACACAGCCAGTGCATTTGTGTGTGTGTGAGCGATATAATAAATAATTTCTATAATCGCAAAAAACTGGTCACATATTTTCGATATATACGATTTTCATTCTTTACACCGTTTATTATATTATATAGACCACCCGCGATTCGGGTAGTTTTTATATCTTCGGTCAAGACGAGCCACAGGTATTGTGCGAATAGTTTTTTGCGAGTAAAAAAATCTCGAGACGCAGTGCGACACGTGCAATAATTCATATATAATATAGGACGATAAAAAAATTAAAAGGTTGTGTCCATTCAAGACTTTATTCTGCAGCATGTGACAATGGGCATATCATTGTGCACTATTATAATATGATATATACTTAAGCGTTTAGACCGTGACTAAAGCAATTATATTATATTAAATATATATTTATGGGCTATTGTATACAATGGCGAGAACTATATATGTGTAAGCGATATATCGAATATTACATATGTAGCAAATTAAACATATGTTTCCAATTAGGTAGTAAAAAATTAAATCCTAAAATATTTTGTACACACGGGCTTTAATAAAAACCTTCTCTAACGATTATATTTTGCAGTGCTGTAACTTCTTTTTAGCTATTAATTTGGCACACCCATTTATAGTTCAATACAGTAGCTCTGGCGAGGCGATGAGTAATTGTTGTAGACGCAGTGGTAATATTGTAAAGTTTTATTTCGAGATTACTAATATTACGGTAAAAATAATGAAAGTGTTTTGCCTGCACTCTAAATATTTCTTATATGCTTTTGTTATGTTTTATCTTCTCAATAATCTCAACAGTATTCACTATTTAATCTATATAGGTATACTATTATATTATTATACTATAAGAGTATTGTATACGGAGAAAACTGGTTTTAAAAAAATAATTATAAATATATATTTTGTTTTGTATACATTATTCACTATAGTATATTATTTAATACATTCAGGACCCCCTCGAAAAGAAAATCTGTATTTCACGCATATATTATCGGTCGCGTTGTTATACACAATTATATATTATGCAGACAAGGGGACGAATTTACAAGCGTTTTCGTTTCGAGAGTTGCGGCGAATCGCCTTCACCCTCGTCGAATTCAACAATAATTCCTAGCCTGGCGATGACGGTATCGTGACTTTATGTCTACCTATATGGTATCATATAATATATAATATATATCGTTTATACCAATAATGTTCAAACCGTATATATAATAGAATAACGCACGACCACGACGATAATCGACCTTTTATATTGATACTTTTGCAGGCGTTGGGAACCACTAGTCGAAGACGGCGTCAGAGGCGAAACGCTATAATATTATATTATATACACAACATTGTACGGCGGCGACAGAGGCGAACGGCGGCGGCTCCGCAACAGCACAGTCGCCGTATATTGTGTGTATATTATTATTATTATTATTATTATTATTATCATCATCATCCGCTCCCATGATTCATTGCCGGCAAGATGGATGACCGAAACGCGGCGGCGAACGGCGCATGGAGCGGCGACCCACCCTCGCCAGACGTATACGCCAGACATGACCGCGAGCAGCAGCCATGGTGCCGCACCCCGCGAGCAAACGGGGGGAAAAAAACGCTATTTTTCTCTTTTTAAGGGGGTTACGCGATTTCGTATCGTTTCGTGTTGTCCGTGCGCGTATTACACATTATTATTATTATTATCGTGTCTGAATCTATACCGGGTGCATTATATATATATATATACTTCGAGAAGGACGCTCGCTGGCGCACCATATTATAAATATTATATATGTACCTACATCGGTTATATTTACACGAACTGTTTATAGGATTATAATTTATAATATACAATAGTAATTTCATTGCAACAATCACGGAATATGATACATTTTATAAATAATTAACTTAAATATTTAAATGTTGTAGCAACCCCTAAACTTAAGCTTGTGCTGAGGGAGTGGCTCTTACCGATTTAATTTATATGTATATGAAAATAATATTATATACCTATAATCAGTACTAATTTAAAATTACTATTGTAATATAAAATAAAAAAATGAATGAGAAATAATAAGTAAAATGAAAATATAGCATTATTATGAGAATGTTTAATGTTTAAAATTACGATCGTGAATTAATTAATTAATAAGAGATAAATCTAAACGCCCACCATTACATTTTAAAGATCTCAAATTAAAAATAATTGTTTATATTAATATTTAATGTTTGACATAATGATTTTAAATCTTTATATGATAATTTTAGACCAAAAACGTGATTTGCAACTTGGTATATATTGTATAATATTGTAAATTGTACCATGCATGAGCATGGTTTAAAAAATGAAACTAAATATTTATAGTACACTGAGTGTAAACAATATATACCTGCTGAATTATAATAGGTAGGTACCTCATTATACTATACAAATGTTATAATATACTGTACACGACGAGTATATCTGCTGAATAATTGAAATGAATCGAAGCGCTTGTAATATCTTAATATCTTATTATATACCTACGCATACAGAGAAATAATATCTAATAATTTAGTTATAATATATATAGCCTACGGATGCTTATGACCTGATCAGCTGTAAAAAAGTGTGCAAATATGTCCTAAGACTTTCATCATAATAATATATTAACTTGAATTATGTGTAGGTACTAAAGAAATAATTATCATTTTTTAAACGACTTCACTACTTATGTTTCAAGTTAAAAATTATAACTGTATTCTGTAATATTATAATAAATATATGTAGGTACATATTCTAATGAATCAGTGTTGATTTACGCACTATAATTAGTTATTAATTTTTCAGGTAGGTAGGTGAATATAATAATTATCTACCTAAATTATATTCTCAAGTATATAATAAGCCATTTTTTATTTTTATTGTTTTAATAGGTATTCTAAACGAAGCTAGTTATATAAAGCTATGTTACTATATTATGTTTATATTGAGTTTTATTTTCTATATTATGTTTGGTGTTACTGTGTGTTATAAACATTTATTACATATTAATATAATAATTTTAAATGTAATCATAAAATCGCCGATAGGCGTATATATATAAATAAATAAATAATTTTATTAAGGCATTTTCTTCAATTCTCGATAAGAAGACTTATGTCTCAATGCCACTATTTTTTCGAGTAGCAACTATACATAGCTTACATTGAGTTAATATGGAACCTATTTCACATTACATTAATTTTCATTTTGTAGGTACACTTAATTTTTTTTTAAATAAGAGATTACTGTCAAAAAATTATCCGATTGCTTCATACCGGTTTCTTAGAAAATGTAATTCATTTCTGACTATGAAATTTGGAGGACGAAAATGTGTTTAATTGTAATTTATATACATTATATTTATATATGTTAGGCATGATGTGAGATCCAAGGCATTCCTATAAAATTACTCAACCGCTATATTGTATACTGTATCGTATTTAAAATACTTATGAATCTATTCCTAAAAATAATATCTATAGTACCTATACTTAATGTGGTTCAATTATAATAATGTAATATATATAGCTCATTACCAGTTATATTTAAACAAGAATCATTCCATGGTGGTTTTCTTCACTGCAATAATTTGAGTGTATTTATTTATTTATTTTTTTTTTTATTAGGGTTAAGGCTTCAACTACTAGGTTATTAGCCTGTGGTACTGTAGATTTGTTTACACGTGTGTGTTTGTTTGGCAGAATTTTTGATTTGGGCACCCGTAGGTATCTGCCATGCTTGGGTGGGGGATGGCGGCACTTATTCTCTGGACACCGTGATTTGCCTGAAGAAAAATGCCACCCGCGGCCGAGGTATCAAACGTATATTTATTGCTGAATTTCAAACAGTTAGTAGGTATTTTAATTATTTTTGGTGTGTGTGTGAACATTTCACTTTAAATGTAAAAGCATATTTAGGTTTAAATTTACATATTATAATGTAACTAACTTAAGTTTAAAAATTATTATGTAAATGTATAAGTTTGTGGTTTCTAAAATTGCTGTCTTAATGTGTTTGATATAAGTCCTTAAATAAAAATTGTCAGTTGTTTTACTTATTAAATAAATGAAAAATAATTTACATTGCTACATTTGGGTGCATATTTATGCAGCATGATTCTTATAATAAAGCGAAATGTACAGAAAATAATTCAGATATTATAATCACGGCAAATCGGTATACTTTATTATTTATTAAAAGTTAAAAACGAAATTATAAGTATAATTTATAAGTATTTATTTAAATTTACACAGAGCATAAAAATAGTTAAAAATTCAGAATATTAACTGTTGCATCGTATAAGTATATTGTATATCAAATATTCAATATAGGTCACAGGATGATTATTTTATCATGAACCACTCATTATTTTGAAAAGTATTAATGGTTTGAAAATATATTTTTACATGGTTTAAAGTAGTTACAAAACAACGATTTAAATATTTTTATCCTTATAATTTGTTGAGACTTTTTAACTTTTTAAATGAGAAGATACATTTTAAATTTAATCTTCGAAAGAGGAATATTTTTCTGAGTATTTCGAATTTCGATACATAAAAATCAAATTTAGGAATAGTAGAAAGTAGAAATGAGTATAAAAGTAATATGTGCGTTATAATATAGAATGGACCTCCATGCAGGTACATATATATCGCATTTTCTATACTTAAAATAAAATAAGTCAGGCACCTATAAAATTGCTATTAAACGTTCAATACATTTTTACCAACGCGCATATAGTTAAGCTACCACTGGAATAGAAAATGCCAAGTGCAGCGGAATCACAGCCTTGTAGTTATCACTAACAGTAAATAATACGATATTTACTAAAAATAAGTTTCGTTGAGACATTGAACATATTTGTTTAAATTATACGCGAGTGGGCCTCCAGGAGGTATTTTTCAATAAATTATTAAAACATTTAAAAATCAGATAGGTACATTAGGTAAGTGATAAATCAATACCTACAAGTTAGTATTAAGCATTTATACGTATATTATATTATTTAGATATATTTAAATTAGTTGTTTGATTCTTAAACGGTTTCTTTTCACTTCCAAAATATTATATTCAGTTAATCGTAAATATGATAATCAAAATAGTGATCATATAATAGTAAGTACCTATAAGTATGATGATTTGCTTAAAATGTAATATATAGGTACATACCTGTCTTCGGCCATTCTGTTTATATTTTAGTGTGCTTATACTACTGTTAATTTTGAAGATTTTACAATGATGAGTGTGCTTTTTTTTTACCATAGTCATCCTTGACAAAAAAAAATGCTTAAAATTACTTGGAGATGTTTTCATGTATAAAAATTTGGATTGAGTTGGTAACTATACGTTGGGGGTTCATGAATGAAAAATTCCCGCTAATTTGTTTCTAATCATTTGGAAAAAATATCAAAAAACAGTGAAAATGGGAATATACTTAAACCAAATCAGTTTTTGGCAAACCAAATTTTTTTCTTCTTAATTGAAGGTGTTAACTGACATTTTTTTATTACATAGGCTATACAAATATCAGAACAAAATAACATATATTTATGGAGGTATCAAATTGATAAAGGTGTTATTTATGCAATTTTGTTTTGTGGATTAAAGTGTTATTGTATTATATCCCCTATTATCATATTAACATATAAAATTTATAAAATTTCAGAGTATTGTTTATGACTTTAAAATACATCATTTTTGTTTTCAAAGATTTCTTAACATTTGAACAATTACAAAGTTATAAACGTTTATATAATTAAACTACTAAAACTGTCCTCCCGAATAAATTAAAAATTGTGAGTTAACACCTTTATCCACTGACCCCTTCAATTCACAAATGTATAACAGTGCAACGTTTGTGTCAAAAATTAGTTCTACTTATCACATAAATTATCCGCTCAGAATAGTTGTTTGCATATAAAATGAATGAATCTTATTTTTCTCGAGTCCAGGCATCGTTTATTATTTTTTTTATATAAATTATAAGTATGTACCTATAATATATTATAATATAACATAAGGTATTTCCGCTATGTATATTGATAGTATCTTTATAGAAGCATACAAATAAGTGTTTATATCTATATTATATTGATTATTGATCAATTTTTTTATATTTAATGGATATTTTTCGTTATCACCCAACGCTTCGTGAAACGAAACCCAACTAGGATATGTACAAAATAAGGATTCATGTAAATATGGGATTTTCAAAGAATCAATTTAAAATAAATTCAATAACTAATAATTCAATTAAAAAGAAACTTTTGTCTTTTGAAACGTATATAATACATATTATATTAACAACAAAAATAATCTTATAACGATGATAATTAATATAATATTAAATTATTTCGATTTGTTTTCTTTTTTGTAATTGGAGTTCTTCTTATCACCCTGGAACAAAAAAAAATATACATAAAAATCAATGTCACGCAATAAATAATTAATAATTTTACAAGATATCTATAACGTATAATAATAGTTAGAACCAAATCAATGTCTTGTACCTATAAGTAATTTTTTTTATCTTTAGAAGCTATTACAATTTAAAAAAAATTTAAATACTGACGCAGCCACCCAAACGGAGTATATTATTGCTACCTATCTTACATTTTACAACATTTTAGTATTTTATATATTATTATATTTTAAACAATTATTCACAGATGAATTGTTTGAATGTGAACACAATAACAGTTTTTATAATAATATGCGCATGTAATCGAAAAAATATTCTAAACACCTGGCGATGTTTATTTAATTATTTAAATTAATTTCAGAAAGATGACTGCTATTTTAGTGGGGTTTTCGTTAAACTCAGTGTGCTCGTTTGCTTGTTCGTCATTTATCGATTCACTATGTGTGAAGAAAACTCTGTATATTATTTGTTTTACAACGCCGTGTATCTACTTAGCGAAAACCACGAAAATAAATCGTTTAAGAAATGTGTTCAATTAAGCGACAACTCGACTATTTATGGCCAAACCTTTAAGCTCCTCTCAGAATCGTTTGTCAAACGCAATGATTTATCGTTGCCTTTAAAATATATAAAAACACTATACCCAGTTGTCAACACAACAATAAATAGCATATTATTGTATAAAATATAAAATATAAATATCTAATGTAGTGTCAACTCGATTTTCGAGTTTTGCTAAAAAAAACCACTAGTTAAAAACATATTCAAATTACTTTATCGGGGTACAATAATTATTATGTGTTCGAATAACAAAAATAAGAAAAAAATATGCATTGTTATCTTCCAAAAAAAAATTAAAGATCTCTTACTCAATGCATAAGATCTAAAATTGATTTACTGTAGTGTTTATAATATTATGTATGTTAATTTCGTAATGAAATGTTTGCATTTTAAAATCTTAATCGTATATACTACATTTTGTCAGCTGAAGACGTAAGTGTCACGAATAATATTAGGTACCTATATTTAATACTTTGAAATAATAAGAAAATAATTTTGTAGTTTGTGACGGAAAAATCAACCATGGCAAAGTTTGATTGTATTAAACTAACAAATAATGGGTGTACATTACTACAATATTTTTGATTATTAATGATTTCACCTGTGCATTAAAAATGTATGCAAGAACGCTAATATTCAAATCATAATGACAAAAGAAAGAAATAATAATTTTATTGTTTTTTTATTACTTCGAAAATTCTATAACCTGTACAATAGTATACATATCTGAGTAAATGATAACAGAATTATATTTATTTATTTAATTTTAATTTATTTAATATTTGATTTTAGATTCTGATAGTGGAACGATGACATTATTGATTTTACTATGATGTGTGTTTTTTTTTTAATTTTTAATTTTTGTGTCCGTGTACACAATAAGTAGTGATAATAATGATAATACTTAGATAATAATGCTTCGATTTTCAACTTCAGTATCTTGTTCGATTGGAAAGTGAATCTAGTTTATGCATTCGGGAGGTCAAATTAAACACATAAAAATTAAGGAATAACGGGAATTTTTACGCAAAATCTGTTTTCCAAAAAATAGATTTTGGTTTTTGGTGTAACTCTAAAACAAATGAACGTATACACATGAAATTTTCACTGGTTGTTTATATTTGCATTTTCTATACAAGATAAAATTTTTAAAATATTATGATTTGTTTTGAACTGTTTAGGGACATTTTCATTTTCCATTTTTTTTAGTTTTTATTCTAAATATATCAATAACATTTTATTTGTTGGTTTCGAAAGCTTGAAAATTTAATAGAAGGCTCCTAGTATATTGTTTCAAAGGCAGATGAAAAATATTAAAAATCCTTAGTCACAATTTTTTTTTTATAAGCATTTAAAGTTCAAAAATTGTCAAAATATGGAAAAATCACAAAAATTATCAAATTATTTTGACTTAAGAGTTCGTAAAAATTTTTCTTTTTAAATCTAAGATTTGAAAATGTAATACAAGATTACTCATAAGTTTGTCTACCTTTATCAATAAAAAAATCTCTACAGGAAAGTGAAATTAAATTTTTATGAGCGTTTGAAATCCAAATTTTTACAACATTGGATATTATTCACTCGATTTCTCGTGTAGCGATTTCCTTGATTTATGTAATTCAAAAACGAATGACTGTAGATACATGAAAATTTCACTGAATATTCATATTAGCATTTCCTATACATTCTACAATTTTGAAAATATTTTGACTCTTTTTGAGCTGTTTACGGACATTTTCAGTTTTCAATTTTTTTAGTTTTTTTTTCTATAAATATCAATAAAGTTTTATCTGT